>JAOVYU010000024.1:9371400-9383508 GCA_025674565.1 Synodontis membranacea
ATATACACACACGCAATTCCATGCTCATCAGAAAATCTAACCAAAAATCTAATCTAATCTAATCTAATCTAATCTAATCTAATCTAATCTAATCTAATAATGTTGGCATTGAAAGCACTCAAATACTCTGTTATGATGAACAAACTGGTATCAGTTGCATTAACTGGGAATGCAGACCGGAGTCACTGGAGCCCTATACAAAGTGTCTCTTCATTATTTTTCTCCCTTTATCTCGACACTACATTGTTGCTTATGAAAACGATCCCATTTTTTCATAAGTTCGGAATCTTGTCCTGCTCCTTTTCTATTCTCCCGAAGTACAAATAACAGAAGCGATCATCAGCAGAGTCGGCTATAGGAAACTTACCCATCACTGAATCCATGAAGTCGGAGCACAGAATAAGCGGGAATAAAGTGAACAGAATCTTCATTTTTGTAGTGTGAATGGACTAAACGTCAAATCTCGTGTTCCCATTTTATTCACCCCTCGGACAGCACATGTGCCCCTCGCTTTAAAGTAGCGCTATTAATGATGGCCAAGTCTACGAAACGATCCATCTTCCAAATCTTCCTCTTTCTTGTGTATTCCTGCCAGAGGATCGGGTGTGAAGAAGTGCTGCTGGTTGCTGCGTCGGGTGGGGATTAGCGCAGAAACAGCTTTCACTGAATTCAACTGACGGGCAGTACGAGGCGTCTCGATGAATCGATTCATTTGAACTACGCGGTTCACTGAATCGAGTCACAGCAGCTGAAGGCAATCAACAGCAGCCACCTCAGACACTCTACTGAATCAATCCTTTGTGACATATACAGACTTTAATTAGTCATTTCTCGGGTTGGAATCATTGTTTAAATCTACAAACATTGTAACATTTTGAATAAATAAATATCCCAAGTATTACCTTCTCTTTAGAGGAGACAAATATCATGGAAAGCCCTGCAAGTTTGTCTGACTTCCAGTCAGTTGTGTAATGATGTGTAATTGTTAGTATGACCTATTTTTCTGGTTTCCAAATCTTTTGATATCACAACGTAAATGGTGTTAATGTTTTAACAGTATGACCAAAAGTATGTGGACACACTGACCCTCGCACCCGTACAGTATGTGGCTGGCTCTTCCCACAAAGCTGAAAGCACACAATTGTATAGAATGTTTTTTGTGTAATCTAGCGTTAACATTTCCTTTCACTGGAACTAAAGGGCTCCAAACCTGCTCCAGCTTGACAACGTCCCTGTGCACAAACGAAGGTCCATAAAGACACAGTTTACCAGGGTTAGTGTGAAAGAACTTCACACTATTGTAGCCCTGGAACACTAGAACTGCACACAGAGCCTTTGTCCTTGAACCCAGTGAACACCTTTGGGACGAACTGGAACTCCTTCTGCAAGTCAGACCTTCTCTCCCATCATCATTTTCCAGTTTATTTACTAATGCCCATACGGCTGGATGAGCGCAAGCCCCAACACCTACGTCACAAAACCTAGTGGAAAGACAAAAGGATACAACTCTGTATTAATCCCATGGTTTTGGAACAGAATGTCATGATATCTGCGTGATGGTCGGATGTCCACATACTTTTGGCCATATAGTCTAGTTAATCTGCCCAGCTACCAGCTGCCAAGACACAGTCTACGCTGGTCAAGTATATCTTCCAGCTTTCTTATCAGCTTACTAAAATGATCAGTAAATGTTTGAAACGATCTAACTGGCTTACTGTTGTGTTATTCTCTTTACAAACAGCTTCAAGGTTGGCTTAATAGTGGTAATTTAATAACTGTTCCTCTCTACCAGGATGTGCCAGCTGTCAAAGACGGTGTGCCAGTTTGATCAGCTTGCTCTGTGTTTTGGTAGCTGGTCAGACTAGAATTATTTTCAGCATGGCTGTGAGCGATCCTAGATGAATTTGAGAGTTTTAATGAATCTAGTATGCCCTAAAAGTGTCTCATAATCAGTTTATGGTGACCTTATCTTAGTAGGTTGTTTTCATTCTAAGTTTAATGTAAATGTATGTTATTCACATAAGTAATGGTGTTGTGTTTTAGACTATGTTCATTGTATAAAAAAAACAAAAAAAACAAAAAAAACAAGGCCATCTGAGAAAGCATTTATTTTTGTATTTAGACAGAACTAGCAAATATTACATCACATCAGCAAAGGGACAGCTACTTGTTCGAATTAGGCACTGTGAAAAAAGAGAACAGAATGCACAACGAATTTGTTGGTGTAAAACATTTTTTTTTTTTCCAGCCACTTCATTCACTCTGGAGAAGAATGGTTCTGGAGGAGTGCTCATTCTCACCACAGGGAAGGAAGTGACGGGTCAAACTTAGATCTATTATACTCATATGGAGGAGAAGATATCACTGGATAGAGAAGAACCACATCTAGTGCTTGAAAAATTGCAAGTGTTTTTAAATATTTCCTTACATTTCCTTTGGCTCCTTCAGCAAAACTGAATATCATCTTACCACATACACTATATGGACAAAGGTTTGTGGACGCCTGGCGATGACACCAGTATGTGGTCCTTCTCCAAGTTGTTGACACAAAGTTAGAAGTACAAAATTGTTTATGCTGTTTTATGCTGTAGCATTACAATTTCCCTTCACTGGGATTAAGAGCCACAAACCTTCACTGGGACTATGAGCCACCAGTATGACGATGCCCCTGTGCACAATGTGGCGAGCTCAATGAAGACATGGTACGCTGAGGTTGGTGTGAAAGAACTTGAGTGGTCTACACAGAGCCCTGACTTCAACACCAATGAACACCTTTGGGATGAACTGAAAGATACTGCATCCCAGAAATAATGGAGCTTATTATAACAGCTAAGGGACTAAATCTGAACTGGGATGTTTATCCAGGCGCATACGAGAGTTATGCTCAGGTGTCCACAAACCTTTGTCCATATCGTGTATATGTATGATACCACGGGCAAGCTTTCTACTTGTATTTCTTTTGTCAGACATGTTTCCTGTACATAGTGGAAGAGGTTCTCCTCGTTTTTCACCAAAATAAGAGAGAAGAAGGAGCACAATTTCCTTGACATATTCTGAGCAGCTCTCCAACTCTCCTCTCTGAACTTTCAGCTTTGTGACAGTCTGCAAAACTCATTAACTCTTGTCTGTACAAATGGTTCTCATGAAGTCCAGAAGCCATTATCCCCTTTTTCTACATCGAAAAGAAAGTCTCTTTTAGTGATACCCCAGGCAGCTCTTCGATGTGGACAACCATGACAATCTTGTGGAACAAAATAAGCCACACCTCCATGAAGGATTGCAGATCTGATCTCTTGTTCATCTCTTTATACTGGGAGTAGTAGGTGCATTTCAGAAGAGTTTTTACCTTCTGTCTTTCTTCTCCTGTTGACCTTTTGGTGTCTCACTCACTGGCATGAATTTCATGTTCCACTCTATGCTGCCATGTGTCCTGAACAGCTGCCCTTTGTTCAGATGGGATTTCATTGGTGATGAAGACAGCTTCACATTTTCAATTCGGGCTTGTAACTTATTGACCAGTGAGTGATATCCTTGTCCCACCACATCAAATTCTATGAAGCGATATCTTGAAGCGATACTTGGCAACCGTTTCTTGGCAACTTCTGTTTACTGGGAGAAGCACAGGCATTCATCATCTCAGAAACAACAATCCAGATCATTCCTCTCTATAACCATGGGCTTGGCCTTTTCCCCCTCTCTAAATGTTGCATCAGGGCTTCAAGAAACTTCTCCCATGGAATCTGGAAGCTGTCAATCTAATCTGCAGTAGTAACTGGACAGCTGGCTGAGTATGAAAGAGTGGATAAAGCTCAATTAACACCAGAATAACAACCCAATACATCCAATTTGGTATCCATCCTTCATGTAAGATGGATAGAACTACATGGATAGAAAGTCACTGATGTTCAAAAACTGTATCTTTTCATTGTCTTTACTAACTGCATACAGATGGTACTAATGAAGTACATATATACAAGAGTTCTACTGTGTACAAGAGTGTAAATTATTCTTTCTTTCTTTCTTTCTTTCTTTCTTTCTTTTTTTCAAAAGAAGCACTTGTTCACCAAACTCCATAGAGTCAGTGTTACCTGTGACAAGGAACTGACCTTTCTTGTAGGATGTTCCTTTTATACAGCATTTCTACTGTGACTTTTGTAATGATCTCAGTGAAGCCAAATTGTTTGACTCCATCTTGCACAGCTTTACTGTATAGTACCGAGTAAAATGGAGAACCACCTTTAACTTGCAAGACAGTTTGACTCATTGATCCTGCTGAGATGTTTTGTTTGTTTGTTTGTTTGTTTGTTTTACAAAATGTAAGGCAGAGGTATTAGACATTTTGTAAATTGATGCACATCTCTTGAAATATTGTCCATAATCTGATCAAGGGGCCAAATTTTAGAATCGGTGCTGGATATTAACATATATAATGATGTTTTGGTTTCAGGTTACTTTCTTGGAGCTTTTCCCTGTCTCTAAATATTCTTGAATACGAACATCAAGATATGCAAGCTGAGGCAGAGATTTTCTGAGCACATATCATGTCCACAGTGTCAACATAATCTGCTAGATCTTTCACTCTGTCACAATTATGAGAGGCAGCAGCCTTAGAAAATTCCAATTCTTTATGGAGTTTAGCTGCTTGAGGGCTGACCTCACATGGCTTTATAGAAGCATCAGACACGCAGTATTTAAACGCCAATTCAGAGTGGAGTAAGTGAATCATGCCTCGAAGATGTCATGTCCTAGACAAGACGGCAAACCTGGCTGACATACACATTAAAGTCTTTCAAAGAACTGAACACTGACTCCTACCGCATCTGGTGTATCTTTAGCCTGAAGGCAAACAATGGCAGAATTGCAGCTCTCAGTGGTGTGCTCTGGTCCGCACAGATCTGGTTCATCAACCTGAAATTTAGATCAGGTAATTAGGCAGTACCTACAGAAATGTTGTGAGTGACTGAAATGGAACGTAAAAAAGTGAAAGAAGCCCCAATGCAACGTAAACCCAATTTATCTATAGCAATGTAGTACAAGGTTGCTTTAACTACTATTTCATCTGATACTACAATCCCATTCTCCTTCAATTGCTCCAAGTCTGTTAGAAGTTCAGAGAACATCTCAGCATGCCAAAATTCTTTGAAATCTTTCTCTATACGCAGTAATAATATTTCTCAATAATAAGTGGCATGTAGTCTGTGTCAGCCCGAACATGAAGTGCCAAGTTAGCAGCGGATACATAAACAGTATCTAATACTTTATGTCTTGTCTTTGCAGGGCCTAAAGGGTTAATGACATATAAAGACTTATGTATCTTAAAATCATTAATGTAATGTCACTTAGGACACCTGAGGGAGGCTCAATCAAGTGCTCTCCTGATGCACAATTTAGATCAGACTCTAACAAACATTTCAAAGTCTCTCTAACATGTACATAATAGCCAAACCTATCTGTCCTGTTCCTACCATGTATTAAAAATATTTTCTTAGGCTTCACATAGATGAATTTATTTTTTTTGGAAGCATGAGCGCTTGAGTATGCTGTCCTCCTTGGCCCGGTATGACATGCTGAGAACAGATCAAATCCCTTGCCAGACTCACAGACTTTGGTGATGTCCTCATCTGATAATGATGCGAGGCTAGATTGCCATTGAAATACATGGAGATGAACAGTGCTACACATTATACTGCAGACAGTCAGCAGGGCCAGTAACCCTGTGGTTGCTTCACTTTTTTTTTTAGAGACCAAATCAGTCAGTCCCTCATCAGGAAGTGAAACTACTATTTACAGAAAGTTTGTGAACCCTTTAGAATTTTCTACATTTCTGCTGAAAACATCAACAGGTAAGTTCTAAAAGTAGATAAAGAGAACCCAATTAAACAAATGAGACAAAACTATTATACTTAGTCATTTATTTATTGAGGAAAATGGTCCAATATTGCATATCTGTGAGAAGCAAAGTATGTGAAGCTTTGATTTCATATCTGGTGTGACCCCTTTGTTACACAATATCTGCAACTAGATGATTCCAGGAACTGATCAGACCTGCACAGTGTCCTGGAGGAATTTAAGCCCATTCTTCTGCACAGGACAGATGTTGGTGGGTTGCCTCACATGAAATGCTCACAAACATTTCTGTTGGATTAAGGTAAGGATAATTCTTTAACCATTATTTGGTAGATTGACTTGAGTGCTAGGGTTGATGCCCTCCTCTTCACCCACTTTCTCTTTCTCTGAAGATGTCCTGATATTTTTCTTTTGCTAAATTTGCTAAAATAATAATTCCGATGCAGCAAAACAGGCCCAACCCATGATACTACCACCTCCATGTTTCGTAAGGTTCTTATGCTGTAATGCAGTGTTCTCCTTTCTCCAAACATAGTCTTCTTATTTAAATAAATGTAAAAAAAAATCCATCCTATCCTTTCTATTACACATTGCAAACACAGCAATCTCTTTTGCAAACAGATTCATTCAGCTCCCCTGTCATAAAGATCAGTTAAGATTAAAAAAAAAATCATTCCTTTTGCTATGAGACTGTACAATAGCTCTCTTCTGTTTGACAGGTGAATCATCTTTATCAGTACTGCTAATATTATACTTTATTATATATTTTTTATTTTATATTATACTACTGCTGTACATACTATCCACTGCCATGTTCTTTTGCATAGCTGTTCTTATTGCTTCCCCCCCTTTCCCTTACAGTTTTTGATGTATATATTGTAGATTTCTTTATTTGTTATTTCATATTAGTGTTTGATTCTGCTGATCTGCTAGTCTCTATCTATCTATCTATCTATCTATCTATCTATCTATCTATCTATCTATCTATCTGATTTATTTTGGTCTCATGCCTCCACAAATTTTTCCCATAGCCTTCTGGCTTGTTCACTTGTTCTTTACCAAACTGTAGACAGGAAGCAATGATCTTTTTTGGAAAGCAGTGACTTTCTCCATGCAACCCTGTCATGCACACCATTGCTCAATGTTCTCAGTGTTCTAATGATGAGCATTAACATTAGCCAATGTGAAAGAGGCCTTGCAGAGTATTAAACTCCTTGCTCTTGTGATCTTTGTTGGTCGACCACTCCTGGAGAGGGTAGCAATGGATTTAAATTCCGTCTATCCGTCTGACTGTGGATTGGTGGAGTCCAAACTAATGAGAATCGACAATTCTTTTTCAGAGGTCCTCAGAAATGTCCTTTGTTGGTGCCATGATGCACTTCCATAAACCTGTTGTGAAGATCAGACATTGATAGATCTCTCTCTCTCTCTCTCTCTCTCTCTCTCTTTTTTTTTTTTATAAACAGGGCAGTCAATACCTGATTGTCATACTGTACCAGTGACTCTAATTTCATCTTCAAATTAACTACCGATCCTACAGGTTCACATACTTTTGCCACTCACAGATATGTAACCTTGAATCATTTTCCTGAATAAATAAAGGATCAGGTATAATATTTTTGTCTCATTTGTTTATCTGGGTTCACACTTTGGACTTGTATGACAATCTGCTGATGTTTTATTTCATATTTATGCAGAAATAGAAAATTCACAAAGGGTTCACAAATTTTCAAGCACCACAATACTGTTTAGAGCGTCTACGAAGTGGAAAAATCAATGGCATGATTTGGCCGTCCGTTTTGCTGCAGGCAACAAAGATATAAAGAGAATCAGATTTTTCCTATATATATTTTGGTAGACAAGTCCCTAAAAATAAAACTAAATACTAGAAGAACATGTCATGTGACTAAAATTGTGCGACATCGTTTAATTATTAGAACAAATTAGGCTTAAACAGTTCATGTAATCAGGGTGCCTTTGGTGTGTAGCTGAAAAAAACCTTCAGTTCATTCTTGCTCGAGAACCGATTCACCTGATTCACTTGAAAGAGTAATTCAAAGCAAACAGTGCCTTGCAGTTCGTATGCCAGTGTAAATTCCCACACCCAAGCACAGCTCGCTTAATAGAGTCTGAATGTCAAATAAATTATCACTGCTCTTTGAGACCAGGTGCTTTTTCTAAAGTCCCTTGGGTCATAACCCCCAGTGAAATGTGACATTTGACAAGGCTGCAGCATCTAATTACTCTGTAAACAGATTTGTATATCTCTCTAGGAACAGCGACTAACTCATGTTCTTGTATATCACGATAAACATGCATAATTAAAGAAGGGCATATAGGTCTTGACTGCATGGAATGAAAATAAACTGGGAGCGTTTTTCTAAATTTCGTGCAAGCAAGCAAGCAGACGAAGTGTTCAGAATCAGATTGGCTTTACTCTGGTGAGTCCTGCTGAGTTGAAAGCATTTGAAAAAACAGATTTTCTGACAAAGGAAAAAAAAAAAAACAGCACTTACTGCAGCACTATAAATAATCTGTATTTTTGCTCATGGTACTAACAGAACTTACATACATCTTCAAATTGAAGAGGCCAACCAGCATGAAATATTTATTTATCGCGGACACAGCACCTTAGGGTCAGCATGGTTCCTTCCTTCCTTTTTGTACCCCAATTGAAGCTGAAATTATTTTGTTCAGAATTTAACTTTTTTTTTTTTTCTTCTTCTTCTTCGTTTTTTTCATATACAGCATGTGCTCTAAACCCAATTTCAAAACCCAGGATGATCAGTCTGCCACTGATGAATAAATCAACACAAAAGATCGCCCAGAATACCACCAGGCAGGGATTATCACAGAAGCCGGTCTGACTGAATCCAAATCCAAGTGCCATTACTTATTACGCTGCTGTAATTTCAGGAGACATCATGTCTGGCTGACAGCTGTGCCAGAACATCCAAGATCATCTTTGACACACCATCTCAGAGGTATACAGTGTGATTTGGTTTCCTTGTCACGTCGACTTTGAGTCACGGTGAGCATGCGTGCGCCGCTGTGTGAGCCGCTTCACACTGCTTCTGCTGATATGTTCATTGAGAGGGCTGCCTGTAGAGATAAGAGGCTGAAAATGGGCAAGGCGTAAACAGCTCCAGACCTAAAGCAGCAAACAACTGTGTCTCAAACCCATGTCGCTGTGTTCAAAAATAAAAACAAATGGTGTTTTGGCACTGCCTGAGAATCAGAAATGGCCTGTATCAAAGATCAGATTTGGAATAAATAATACAAAAAATACAGATTTATAAATGATCATATACACATTTATTTCTTGGGTTTTTTTTGTTGTTGTTGTTGTTTTTTTTTTTTTTTTTTTTTAAAACAAAGTGACACAGTGTGAAATATGTACCAACAATTTGAAGTACCTAAGCCATGTGAAAAATCCTTTTTGCTCTTATTCACATTGTGGTAAAATGTGGGGAGAAAATAACAACTGAAATTGAATGACTTGAAGATTTTGACATTTACTTCTTTCTCTTCTTTCTCTGTACAGCTCCTGGATACATCCATTGCAGTGCTACATTAAGGAAATCCACGTTTTCATTATGCATAAAGATGAGATGAGTCACAACCCTTTTAAATATATTCACAATGACTTCTGGTTTCCATCTAGAAGAACAACATGCAGCTCGGGCATATAATTACATGTAATCATTTTTGACATTTTGAATCGTGTTTCCTTTTTTGATGTATACGGAAATTCTATAAATTTAACGTGTGCTATAATGGTGTAGACGCTGAAGTTAGATGATGAAGTGGACTATTGGACTATTGTCCTGATAAAACTAGTTGGAAGGACTTTTGGTCCGTCTTGCCGAAGATAGTTCTGCCTCTGCCTTTAATCACTGTTTCAGACTGTCAGTGGGAGCTGCCAGACCATAAGTGTAGTTTCATTGGCTCCAGAGGAAGTAGAAGAGGAGGAGGAGCCAGCCGCATTGAGTCTGCGGAATCCTCTTCCCCCTGATATGACAGCAAATGACATGACCCTTTCTCTCCGCGTTCCGTCCTTTGCGGATGGTCCTGGTCCCCTAACCCATACCTCGGGGTCGTCGCTCAGCTCATAGATGGACCCATCCTCCGTTGTGTGCTCCAGGGAATCCTGGGAGGAATTGGATACCTCTTCGGGCTGAGCTGTCAGAAGCTTGCCAGGGAGCTGGGTGGTGGAGCGGAGGTGGCACTGAAGCAGCACCCCTTTGGGTTTGGGTTCCTTGTGAGACAAGCCTTCTATCTGCTGCTGTTGTAGTGACTCCTGAGACGAGTGGCTCAAGTCATCTCCTCCGCTACCTGAATCAGTCCCATCAGCCATTGAGTCCCGCTTCAACAGGTCCGGGGACAAAGTACTAGACGTGGCCACCAGGATGTCCACAGGGCCGCTGTGAGCATTGAGAGAGGTCATCGCTTTGCCTGTAGTAGACAGGGAGGATTGAAGGGAGTTTGCATTCGGACTTGTTAACACTGGGCTGAGCTCATGGCTACTCACCTGTTATTTTCGGGATGCCCTCCAGCTTAGGCATTGGCAGGGTGATGATTATGCCCTGGGCTGTGCCCACCCACAGTAGACCCTGGCAGATGAGCAAGCTGGTGACACACACAGTCTGACCTTTAAAAGAGCAAAAACAGATATGGCATCAAGTTGTGTGGTTTTTTTTTTTTTCAACTTTAGTTTAATTTAGGTTTGCATCCATTTTAATAGAAACACAAATGAGGGAGAGAAAAAGACAAATGGGAAAAGTGGGGAGGGGTGCAATGACTTTCTAGACCTGAACAGTCTAGAAAGTTCAGTCTGTTCAGCTTAGGTGATTATTTGATATACATCAAGAATCAAAGTGTTACAAAGTACGAGACAAAATTTTTGTAAATCCTGTAAATAACTTTGCCAAAACTGGAAAAATTTACAATTTCTTAAAAAAAAAAAAAAAAAAAAATCCAAGTAGCACAAATTTTCTTTGATATTTTTTCTGCTCATTGAGCGCAAGACAGCAAGCTAGAATTCTTTGGCGATATACACTTTAGCATAGCATTAATGTCCTGAACTTGCCTGGACTCAGATATGCAGAGCGTGTTGAGATGTTGATCTCCTGCAGGTGCTCCAGGGTTTCGGTGTGGAAGAGCCGAAGCGAAGAGCCCTCAGAGAACGCCATCCACACTCCTCCACCAGCTCGCACCATGTGTGTCACACTCACCATGGGGTCTGGGTGAGCGTCAAAGCTCTGACGACCACAAGAGACATGGGTTTATGGGGACGGTGAGAAAGGAAACGGAAAGTTTACGTGAAGGAATATGGCAACAACAAAACAAATCATCAGTTGGAAGGAGGGAGAGAGAGAAGAGAAGCAATAAAAGCAACTGTGAAATAGTACAAAGAATGCAGAGAGGAAACACTGCTGAAAAGAAAAGAAAAGTAATTCCTGTATGCAAACGCTTTATGATGAACACATCTGGTGGCTGGCATGAGATACTCGCGCACACACACACACACACACACACACACACACACACACACACACACACACAAAAAGTCTGCCCCTTAATATTTACAATAACTACTGAAAAATGTAATAAACTGAAAGAAAAAAAAAATCAGTTTGCTTATAAATGAATCCTAATATGATTCTAGTACTATGCTATGTAAAAACTGTAGAATTAAGTGAAAAATGATTGAGTGATATAAACAAAAATGAAATAAAAAAAATTGACAATCAACAACAATAGCAGCGAAGCAAAAATTAATAAGCTGAAAATATTTTCAATCTCATGGCAAGACTTACATATAAATCTATAATTACAGGATATTAACATTTCAAACTTTGTGTTGTTCCAAAAGACACAGAATAAAACATCTAGAATATCTTTAGTGACTGGTTTATTATTGAAGCCCTCTGAGCGATAGTGAGTATCCAGAGAGGTTCTCATCTTCAGCTGAGTTCAATATCCAACTGCTGGAGCCAAATATATTCCTGCGATTAAGCATCAGGATGAGGGAGAGGAGAGGAGAGGAGAGGAGAGGAGAGGAGAGGAGAGGAGAGGAGAGGAGAGGGGAGGAAAGGAGAGGAGAGCTGCTTGCGGCAAATATCTGAGGATGGCTCAGCTGTCAGAAGTGATCAAAGCCTGGCATGCAAACATACTGTTGGACTTCTACTAGAAGAGGATACCTTTTATCTACTTCCTAGGATGCTCTATTATAATGCAGTTCACAGGAGAATATATATA
>JAOVYU010000024.1:9427823-9440384 GCA_025674565.1 Synodontis membranacea
ACTGGTCTTTATCAGTCTTTATTTCTCTTTCTTTGCCTTTATCCGAGTTGTTTTGTTAAATACATTGTTTATTCTTTCGTAACATAAACCTTACAAGAGCAAAGTGGCAGAAAAATAGATCCAAATGGAAACAGTCAAGATTTTTTAGTTGAGATTCAAATGTGATCCCTAATTAAACTTTTACACGTTATTGCCTGACATGTTTTACAAAAAACATTCAGATAAATTTCTCATTTGCTTTCTCACTCCTGATATCCTTAGCATAAATTGTAATAAAGTTGAAACAATAAAATAAAAACAGATGACCTTTAAACACAGTGTCTTCCTATCGAAGGATTTTCTTCATGTACCAGGGTTTTTTTTTTTTTTGGGGACACATGAATGTGTGACAATTTGTGTAGGGTTAGGGTTAGGGTTGGGGGGTTAACCATATATTGCCTCATAATGTAGGAAAGCCGACTGTGTATAAAAGCAAAAACACCAAATTGTGTTTTTGTAAAACTGCTTTTATGAACATTGAGTAAATTCTAAGCAGCTGTTTGATGAGGGTTGTTGTGCTGTATGAATTCAAAGGAAGTTGAAACTGGGAAACATTGCTGTTTACCTTGGTGTACTCTGGCTTTAGACAGTGTTGCAACAGCTGTGCAGCATGTAGGCTATGCTCTAATGGGATCAATAAGGAATTGGTCTTGGCCATGACTGCTCTGACTATTATACTCCAAGAAAACGTTCTCGCTTTAAAAGAGCCAAAGTACGAGTTATAACTGCTATTCCTGCTGCTCTGTATCTAGCACTTTATTAGGATTAGTGTCCTCATTTTATCTTTTTCTATGTTTTGAAACCTGATGATTAAAAAAAAAAGGTGAATGTCTTGAATATGTGTAGCTTTGCAGCAGGGTTTTTTTTTTTTGTGCAAATTTCTTAACGCGTGTGCTTTTGTGTATAAAGCTGCATACAGGAACCTGGGCCAGAATCTGTGGGGTCCTCATCGCTATGGCTGCCTGAATGACGTGATGGTGAGCAGTGTGGTATCAGGGCCCTGTTCTGCCCACAGCCTGCTCATCACCACCGAAGGCAAACTCTGGAGCTGGGGTGAGTCGTGGAGTACTCCGCATTCTGTTACATTGTGGTGTTATTCACTACTTAAGATGAAACAAATCAAATAACTCAAATAAGTAACTTGATATTTTAAGTGTTATTAATTTTCTTTAAAAGCCACTTTGTTTCCTTAAATGCCTCCCTGTGTCATTAGCAAGAGCATGTACATGGTGTGGGGTGAATATTGCTCATATTATTTTGCTAATAATATAAAATGGGGTTTTACAAATGAAACTGATAAGTGCCATTTAAAAAAGGGCATGATTTATTTTGTTTATAGGCATTTGTGTTAAGTGCAGTTGTGAGTAGTGAAAGGTATATTCAAGGGCACTTATGTGTATGCATTCACCATGATGTAACAATTACTACAGCCAATATTTATATTATAAACAGTGACTAACAGCTGTTTCACCCTTTAAAAAGTCAGTCTGATGTCCTGGTTCGGTGTGGTGTCCATTGTCCATGCATATGCATGCCAGTAACTAGATGAATGTAATGGTTTAAATGCTGATTGTTTCTGAGGCATTTACTTTTTGTATATTCTGAGAGAAATACTAATTTATTTACTAAATAGATTAACTACACAAAATATTTCTTTGCGAGTACTTCTGAGGCAAACGGTCATGCCCAGCATGATTCACTTCACCACGAGTCCTGTTCAGATAAGCAGTCGGGTTACTTTATTGCCTTGTCTTTAATGTTGCAGCAGGGCAAAAGAATTAAGATTTCAGTTCAGAGCCCCAGCTAACAAGAATGGTGCAAGTGCTAATATTTGAGTACTATAAACAAAGACTCAAACTAAATCTTACTGTATAGACCTCATTCTTTTGTGCTTGGACAGAATGATTAAAAATAACTTTCTCTCTGCTGCTCTCTCAGGCCGCAATGATAAAGGCCAGCTGGGCCACGGAGATACCAAGCGGCTGGATGCTCCAAAGCTGGTGGAGGGTTTGGGGGAGGAGGTGATAGTGTCCGCTGCATGCGGTCGGAACCACACCCTCACTTTAACAGGTACGCTGACAGAATAAATGAAACAGTAGTGTGAGAGATTAATCTCACCGCTACTCTAAATCCACTCCCCAGCTTCTGCAGTGATATTACTGTGTTCCCGCTCTAAATATTTCCAACAGTCTGTTAGTCCGTTATCCCAAAAGACTTCAGAGTTTTTCTTACGTAAGGAATATCTGCATATGCAATGTTTTAGTCTATAACAATGCAGGGGCAAATACAACTTGCCAGGCCAGAATTATACGTGTATATATACAGTTGACCCTCGTTTATTGCGGTTAATCCATTCCAGGCTCTACCACGATAAGTGAATTTCCATGAAGTAGGATTCCTTATTTATAAATCGAATATTTTCAGTCAGAGCATAGAAAACCTGTTTACGACCTTCCAAATACGGTTTTTAACATTATTAGAGCCCTCTAGACATGAAATAACACCTTACGCTCACCATTACACTCGTATTACCCAATATATTAGACAAAATAAGAGAGAGAGAGAAGACATATTAGACATTATAAAATATCATATTATTGTGCATTTAATTACAAACACAGTTCTTATACACAACCACTAACCTAGGAAAATAGTGCAACTTGTTCGATGATCCGCGGCCGAAGAACATCGTGATAGACAGTTGCTGGCGCTGTCTTTTCATATGCTTGAGGAGGCTTTTGTAGGGTTCCATCAAGTGCATTCCGGATCCGCAGTACACGCATCATTTACATATAGGCCTGAAGTCCATACGTACAGTAATTTTAATCCAGAGGTGTATAATTGACTCAGACAACTGAGCGCACGCTGTATCCTTTTCACTGTCTCGATCAACTTTTTAATGAATATACCGGTACTGTATTTGAAAAAAACGCGATAGAGTGAAGCCGTGAAACTCGAAGCGCCGAGGGATGAGTGTGTGTGTGTACACAGATGGGCTGTGGTCTTTCTTAAAAATCTGTGTACTGAGTATTTCCTGATTAATGACCTTCATTTCTGATGGTCCTTCCTGCATGAGAGTGAAACTGTGTCCTAGTATTTTTTTTATTGAGCGAGATCCCAGTCTCGTTCAGTTGTTTGGCCTAACCAGAGTGTTTCCCTGCAGAAAATGGTACTGTCTACTCATTTGGAGAGAACAAACTTGGGCAGCTTGGTCAGGGCAATCAGACAGATGCAGTCCTGAGCCCAGCTACAGTAAGAAAATTCTGTCTGAAACATTTTAATATCTTTCACTAGGCTTGTAATGATATTGTGCGTTGATGAATTGTGGTCCAACTTTATAGCAATGGAAATAGAAAAATGAGCTGCAATTAATCTTTTGTTAAAAAAACGATCTAAATGGGAAAGAGCTTTTGTGCGATTGACTTTGCAAATATATTCTAAAATATAAATTTTAGGTATCTTTTACAAATTGACAAAAGCTAAAGAAAAGAGAAGCAAATGGAGGTAGCCATTTTATGCTGAAGCTGACTATAGCCTTCACAAATGTTCAGAATAAAATAAAGCTTAATTCATTTTTCTATAAAAGGCAGATTTTCATTAGTAAACTATTATATCTTATTCCAACATTTACAAATGTCAGTACATTATTGTTGGTTGTGTAAAAAATGAAACCGTGTTTTTATTTAACAAAAGGAATATGTAAGTTGATGAAAGGGAAGTAAATGTTGCAGGGTTTTTTGGTAATTGTATTTAAATTTAGACTTTTTTTTTATTTTATTTTTTCAAAGATATCATGGCAGAATCAAATTGAGAAATGGGTAAATTGTTTCGTGCCTAGTTTTCAATTCAAATTCACAAGTCAGTAGTCAAGTCAGTAGCACAATTCTTGCATTTGAAAGCAAAGTTAATTCTTGACTCATTCTGCTAAATTCTGTAATGGACTTAGTGAGTTATACTGGTGTGTTTATGCCTGTCTCTGATGCATTTGTATTGTTCTGTTTTATCTACAGATCTTGTACAATGGACAGCCTATAGTTAAAGTGGCATGTGGTGCCGAGTTCAGTATGGTGGTGGACTGTAAGGGGAACATTTACTCTTTCGGGTGTCCAGAGTATGGCCAGCTAGGTAATGTGTTCTAATATTTACAGGACTGTTGAAGCTTGATCATTTTAGTTCAGATTTTTGAATGGCTTTTGTTTCTTTTTCTTCCAACAGGACATAACTCTGATGGGAAGTTCATAGCTCGAGCCCAGCGTATCGAGTTTGACTGCGAACTTATACCTCGACGAGTGGCCATTTTCATTGAGAAGACTAAGGATGGCCAGGTGATGCCGGTACCCAATGTCGTGGTGCGGGATGTTGTGTGTGGTGCCAATCACACTGTGAGTAACCACACTGTCTTTTTTTTATTGTTGCTTTCAACACCCAGATAGGATTTTAGTTAAACTTGATAGTTTGTTTGACCAAGAGTATCGCACATGTTTACGTGAAATGATGTTGACATGAACATGGTTCAAAATGGACAAGGACAGAGTAAGGGGGTTGCCTTTAATGTTTAGACTCTTGAAACGTAACATGTATTGGATTAAAGGGGTGGCGGGTGATTGTTTCCAGTCTAAACACGTCCTTGGCAGCCTCATTCCAACCACAAATATTATACAAGCTGTTATGCAAAGCTGACCTAGAAATAAAACAAGGAACCTTACTTTCAGAACAGTTTATCTAACTGACGATCATTTGTGTTGCTTGTTTATAGCTGGTGCTGGACTCGCAGAAGCGCGTTTTCTCCTGGGGTTTTGGGGGCTATGGACGTCTGGGCCACACCGAACAGAAGGATGAGATGGTCCCTCGTTTGGTCAAGCTCTTTGATTTCCCTGGTCGTGGAGCGACCCAGATCTACTGCGGATACCAGTGTTCCTTTGCTGTCAGTGAAATGGGTAAGAGGAGTCTCTGTAAGTGATGGATGAATAGAAGATGTGCTTTTGTCTGTCAGTAAATGGTTTGTGATGGGTTTGTTTATTTATTTATTTAGGTGGCCTGTTTTTCTGGGGTGTGACAAATACATCTCGTGAATCCACCATGTATCCAAAAGCTGTGCAGGACTTATGTGGCTGGAAAATCCGCAGTCTGGCCTGCGGGTGAGAGTTTGGCAAACTTTTACCCATCTTCATTTGCGCATACTAGTGTCATGCTAAGCAAATGTTTTGGATGGCGTTTGTTTTAATGCACAGTGTGCGCACCAGTGTAACCTTTATTCTTTTTTGGTTTTCATAGGAAGAGCAGTATTATCATTGCTGCTGATGAGAGCACCATAAGCTGGGGACCATCACCTACCTTTGGAGAATTGGTATGTTTAGCTTTTACAGCTATCGTTGAAGGTTTTATTGAGGGGATTGTTAAATTAGAAATCACTCATTGACAATTTTACAAGTTCCCAGAGATTTTCATTCTTGGCTTTCTAGGTTTTCTGCCAGGTCTGTAATCTTAAACCTACTAAGAACCAATCGCAGTCACCATAACCCAGATTAGATTGCACAGCAAATCACGTGTGCGATTTAGTTACAAGATATTAAAAATGTAAAATCGGAACGTGTACAAGCTTTGTTTTCATGCACCTGTGAGAATTTGCTATTGGAAGTCCACAAATGAATAAAGTCATGTGCCTATTTTGATTAATGAAATCTCTTCTTTTGAAAACCCACAATAATGCATAAACCAGACAAGCATGTCGGTGCTCTGTAAATGTAGGTGGACAGAGAAGTCTGACATGGAGCATTTGACACATTTTGTGATTTGCTATTTACGTATAAGTAGACATTGAACTACGATTTTGTAAATGTATCCATGAACCAACCTGTGAGCACAATTTTATTAACTTAAATTATGCATAAGCATTACATTTTAACAGGCTTGTACATGTTACTACAGGCACAAGAGAAAAAATATTTTAGTAGTCCCTTCAGACATCAGTGTCACTCTTCTAAACCAGTCATTGATATGCTATTCATGATTTCAAGACTCAATATGAATGCCCTTTCCCATCAATGTGGGATTGTGCAGTTCTCTCACACCTCTCAATTCATGCAGCTATTCTGACCCAGCTCACATTGCATTCAAAGAACCAAGTGAACCCATTTGGAATGTAATCATGATGAGTGGACATAACATTTAGCATCACATCTTATTTTGTATTGAATCAGTGTGCAAAGATCAGATTGTGTTCTAAGCTGTGCAAATCCCATATCAGCCAACCTGCAAAAGAAAGGAATACAGATGACAGAAGAACATATTTAGCTCGCTCTCTCTCTCTCTCGGTCTCTAACCTTTTTTTTTAATGCACTACAGTTCACTGTATGTCATGTATCTTTTATAGGGATATGGAGACAACAAGCCCAAATCATCCACCACAGCTCAGGAGGTCAAAACTCTGGATGGCGTGTATTCAGAACAGGTGAGAAATAGTGCACCTTTGGAAATGTCAGCGATTTCAGACTTTTTTGATACATGGAAAGCACTTTAGATGTCACAAGCAAGGTATCTTGGATCTCATAATGAAGAACATCTATTTGGAAATTATGAGTACAACATGGGGCTCTAAATACAGGTATAAGGAACTTGCATAGAAAACCTGCACCTAAATTCGCTCGTGACTTGGGTCGGTAGTCCTTATTTTACAACTGTAATTGTAATAAAATTCTAATACATCTGACTCAGAATCTCAAATCATATGGGATAAAGATGTAAGCTCAAGTAACCGAGTATGAATATTTGCTCAATCTGTTACCTTTCTCAGTCGTTTATGGTCAGTGGTGCCACAGTGCTGCTGAATGATCAGGTGTTGATTAAAGGTCCACCGTATAGGGTTCAACCACCTGAATGTCCCTTCCTTCCTCCTCCCTTTTCATTCACATTTTAGAATGTAAAGTAGTCATCATGTGCCTGTAGTGTACTTAAAAAAAAAACAACTCCCTTGTGTTATCTCGTGCCAAATATTAAGTTTTTTTCAAAATTTGGGTTCTCGAATTTGTTAGCAAGCACCAGGAAACACTGATTGCTGATTGCCTCTTTTTTATCTTCCATTATTTATTTATTTTTTTGTCATCCTTCTGGTGCTTCATGCTGAAACTTCTAAAAATGCAGAAGGCACTCTTTGTTGGTTTGTCTGTTCTGGGCTACTGTAGCGGTGTAACATGGTGGCTCTCTAGAGGCGGGCCCTCACCCGATGTAGATATAAAGGGTTTTATTCTAAGCTTACAAGAAGACAATGATTCATTGTTACAGATAATTATGCACTAATGAAAACATGAATTCCATAAGTATTTTATATAACATATACTCCATTTCTGCTAATACATATACATATTCTTATCTTTATTTTTATTTACAGCATGGCTCTGGCTGTGCCCCTTATCTATGTTGTTTCTGTAGTAACAAAGAGACTTGCGTGGCAAACACTCCAAACACGTTTAAAAAATCGTGTTTAATTGGTGAGCTGGTGTAGTATTCTGTAAGGACATGTTTGACATTTTTGAAAGGAGAATCCAGCATCTGCACTTTTTTCACGCTGTAGTTTTGAGACATGAGGAAAGTCTTCAGGGAAGACTAGCTTCAAGAGGGACAGTAGTGTGTGTGGTGAGGGAACAACTATTTATAGCTATTGTAAGTTATTACAGGAACTAACTTGTCTTGCAGATGTTCCACAACATTAACTGTAACTATTAAAAAAAAAGTATGTTGTCATTCTTTAATGAAGAATAATTAAAAAAAAAATAGTAATGATTTAAATTGATATTGTATTAGAGGAATAGAACATTTCCAAGGCATGTTATAGGAAAATGATCTGTTTCTGAGTAGTAACAGCTCACAGCACACCACCTTATTGTTGATTATTTTCCGATAATGCCATGCCTCATTGTGTTTTGCTGATTATTTAACAAATGTATCCTTAAACGTGAGTTGCAACGTTATTAGGTATGCCACTTGTATCTACACTCTGGTTATTTTCAGATACAGATCCAGCTTCAATGCAGATATGTCATGTACATGGTGTAGGAAGCAGGTAGTGTGTGTTATATGGTGCTATGAGCATATCAGATGCAGTAGTGATACTGGCGACACTTTTACGTAGATGCTCATACCT
Organism: Synodontis membranacea; assembly: GCA_025674565.1. Classification (NCBI taxonomy): domain Eukaryota; kingdom Metazoa; phylum Chordata; class Actinopteri; order Siluriformes; family Mochokidae; genus Synodontis; species Synodontis membranacea. The sequence goes on from JAOVYU010000024.1 coordinate 9,436,003, forward strand.
CATTCGTCCTTCCTGTCGCTGTACAGTTGGAGAGAATCGTTTTTTTTCCATGCACACTTTGTATCAATCAGTGTATGTTTGACCACAACAAATGCACTTAGCGGAGTATTTGTGGTCGGTGGATCGCAATAACAATTTCAGGTGTTTTTGTTATTTCAGGTGGCAATGGGCTACTCCCACTCACTGGTTATCGCCCGTCAGGAAACAGATCAGGAGAAAGAGAAACTCAAGAAGCTGCCAGAGTACAATCCACGCACACTGTGATTCAAGCAGGTCCTTTCATCATCGTCATTCCGCAGAGGCTTCTGATCTTCCACACAGACTCTCTCTGCTCACTAGGTCACCGGTGTAGTCAGTTTGGTTGGGATGCAGTTGTTATTATTATTATAATTTTTTTTTTTTTTTTTTTTAGGACTTCATATTACAAGTTGCAAGATATGTATTAAAATCAATTAGAACTTTGAGGCTTGTAATAAGTGATTCATCTGAGCTGGAAGTCCTTCACAGTGGCTTCATGCACCTGTTTAAATACTTGCAGTGTCTGGAGCTGAGAGGGAACTGTCATGACTCTCTCCAAGCACTTAAACTCCATTTGGATTTCTTCTACTCCTCACTTATACATTCCTAAGGGAAGTTCAAAATGTTTTCTCTTTTCTTTTTCCATTAAGTTGGCTGGGAAGAACTGTTGTCCGTCTGCTCTCACTAAATAATAGGTGCTAAATCATTTTGAGGCAGACCGTTTCAGCTGATGATACATTAGCTGGTATCACTGAAAAGACCAACACTCCATGCTTGTGCCTTTTTAAGTGATCGAATTCAGGCTGTGGATGCTTTGTTGTCCCAAAGATCTTCCGTCACAATGTAATCTGGGACCATAGCAGTGTGTGTTTTGTTTGCAGTCACTTAATGTTTTACGTACTGTGCCAATTTTTTTTTTGTGTGTGTGTGTGTGTGTGTGTTCACCTGTGCTAAATTGTTGATGTCCTTCCCATGTTTCTCATTCTTGTGAACTCCCTGTATTTAAGTTGTCTGACTACAGGATGTCAAAGTAACACTCTGCAGGAGAATTTTTTTTGTGTGTAATGCCCAAAAACCTTTTTGTTCAGAAAATGTCTGTCCATTAGGATGCCACTTGTTTTCATAATTTTAAATAAAGGTTCCTGTTTATGTTGGTAACTGCTTTCTTACCTGCAGCTTCATTCTACATATTAAGAGTTCATATTACATTTTAGAATGTGTACAGATGTGGGAATATCTGTATAGATATGTACTGCATAAGGAATAAAATGCAAGAGGGTGCTGTGGTAAAGCCCAGCACAAAATGGCAGTACCCCCCGTCCCCATGCCAGCACTAATTTATGTATCAAATAATTTCTACCTTTAAGTTATGAAACGGTTGTAAAACGGGCTGAATTTTAGAATGTTACAGCCATCTGTGATTATACGATTATCTTCCTTAAATTGGCTGGGTCACCCTTCCCAGAATCCAATGCCTTTTTTTCAAATACAATTGACCACTACCTGTCATCTCTATGGAGTGTCAAAACCTCGGCAAATTCAGATAGGGGTCTCTGAAATTTTTCTTGAACCTTTTCTTTATTCAGGTCATTTGTGGAAGCTTTGAAAAAAAATATGCCTCATCTTTTCTGTCCTTTGTGACCAGGCCAGCTTGGGTCCACCACATGAGGAATAACTATACAGAAACTTTAAGAATCATATTATTACAAAATATCTTCAATTTTACATTATAATTTATGACCCATGGGTTCATGGATCCCATAGGATGTTGCCAGATTGGTTTTGGAATCAGAGGCATCAAAAATGACAGCTTTCTACTTGGTGTACCCCTTTTAATAACACCACATTTCCTGTGAATTCTAATTATAGAAAATTAATCAACACCTTCTGACAAATTACATTCGAAGATGACTGTGCTGTCATATAAAAAAAACAACAGCAGCTGATGACAATTTGCCATGTTTAAGACACTCATTTGTTTACAAAAAGCTCTTTGGGACACCAGAATCTGAGAGTCAGGATCATTGTTCAGTTGTTTTGTATTTTTGTTTTGTTTTTTTATTCTGGGCGAACCAGTTTAATTATTGAAGGGCAATCCACTAAAAAAAAACAGTCTCTTAAAAGCTGAAAAATCTTTGTTAAATGTATTTATTTATTACAAAAAAAAGAAACAGTTTAATCTTCATCCTCTTCGTCCTCCTCGTCCTGGTTGATCTGGAAGTAGCGAAGTTCATAGCTCTCCTTCGTATTAGCCACAACACGCAGCCAGTCTCTGAGGTTGTTCTTCTTCAAATACTTCTTGGTAAGATACTTCAGGTATCTGAAGATAAAACATTATTAATATTATGATGCAGCGGAGAATGAAACAATGCATGGATGTGCAACTGTATCAAGACATTACAATTCAGGGGGGAAAAGAATGGATGACAAACCTTTTGGAGAAGGGAACCTCGGAAGAAACTGTGATCTTGCTTTTGCTCCTCTCAATAGTTATGACCCCACCGCCGAGGTTTCCTGCTTTGCCATTCACTTTGATGCGCTCCTGTAGGAACTGCTCCTGTGAGAATATACACACAACAACAACTTTAACCATAAGAAAAAAAGGTGGTCACACACGGGTCTTGGCCTCATGCTTTGTGATGCCGGAGTTTTCATTTTTTTTTTTTTACTGATTCTGCATTTCTATTTGGGAATAGACGGCATGACTTGAATAACGAGTCTGAGCAGTCCAGACCAGTACGGTCCTGAGACAAAACCGCGACTAAGGAACTGTATGTCTCCGGATGAAGAAAGCTCAACTAAGCAAGTCCACGTTAACTGTTTTCTTTGACAATAAAGGGCGTAATTATGGCGAAATCAGTTCCCAATGGAGTAACAGTGAACCAACAATACAATAAAAACATTACTGAACCTCTGTGAGAAAGGATCAGAAGGAGGAGGCCACGGCTGTGGGAAAACGGTTTCCTCCTTCATAAGCACAACGCACCAGCACACACACACTGCTCTTAGTCAAGCAGTTTCTGGCCCAGAAACGCATCACAGAACTTGACCACACTCTCTATTCGCCTGATCTAGCGCCAGGCAAATTTTTTCAATTTCCCTAAAATCAAGTTCTGCACTGAAAAAATAAAAGTGTTTCTTGGTGCTGGTTAACAGGAACCCATATTTTTTATTCAGCACAAGGGAGAGAAAAAGCAAGGGAGTGTGAATGTAAGTACTTATAAGTACGCTGGCACCTGACAGCCACCATGCTGGGAAAGGAAGGAGTGAGAGAGAGACATTCAGGTGGTTGGATCCTACAGAGTGGACCTACAAATGAGAGCTTTAACCACTGATTTTACAAATTGTTGATCATGAAAACTTCTTCCACTAGAGGCCCTGCACACTAAAATGTGTTTTTTGAGCTGTAAACTAAATGATATTGTACTGCAGGGGTGTCGAAACTGTCCAGAAAGGGCCGGTGTGGGTGCAGGTTTTCATTCTTACTGAGCATAAGCCACAGCTGAGTCTATTGAAAGTCAAGATCAACTGATTTAACAAGTGGAATCAGCTGTGGCTTCTGCTTGGTTAGGATGAAAACCTGCCCCCACATCGGCCTTTTCTGGACAGGTTCAACACCCCTGCTGCACTGGGTATTGATGCTGACAAAAATGGCTGAATGTGGCTCTAGACGCCATCTACTGGTTAAAATCATCTTGAACCTTGCAAGGCCGATGCGGACAGAGTGTCAGTTGTTTCGTTCGGATATTTGGTGCTTCTTGTTAGGGTTAGAAGTGAAGATGTTAATGCGCTAATATACTAACTTGACAACCAGGTCTGAGAGTCAGTGTGAATAAAAGAAACTTGCAGAGCGTGGCAGCCTGGAAAGTGTTTAGTAGAAGTATATGTGGCCTGTATAAAGAGATATGGAATAACACGCCACTAAAAGGAGATCGTACAAAAGGTTACAAAGGTCTAGAGTAATAAGTAGGCCTGTATAGGCCTTATTTTATAATGGCTCTCAGAACAGGGCCAGGATATAATTGTGGCAAAACAGGGTTGTTTACACAGAAACTCAGACATGGTTAGGAAACAACAGCAGACCCCCCAAAAAATCAGATGTACAGGTCAGGAAATAATGATTGGCTAAAATAAAATTGGGGAACTGCAGAACCAAAAAATAAGATGTACACTTCTGCTAGAGACAGGCGGGTCAGGAAATAATGATTGGCTAAAATAAATACGGAATGAGTGTGATTGGCATGGACATCACATGGTCATAAGATTTCCTGTATTCTGTATGGTATATAATAGGGGTGCAACGGTTCACAAAACCCACGGTTCGGTTCGTATCACGGTTTAAGGGTGACGGTTTTCGGTTCGGT
>JAOVYU010000024.1:9445603-9461621 GCA_025674565.1 Synodontis membranacea
ATTTGTATTAGTATTTGTATTAGTATTTGTATTATATTACTTTAGTCCATCAACTAGCTTTAGAATACTTAAAAGTGTTTAAATTAGAAGTCTACATTTACAAGCTGTCAGTGTTTAGCTGTTACTTTTATCACTGATGCAAATTTAAAGAGCCAATATAATTAGAGCAATGTTATTTTTGTCATTCGCTGATAAACAAAGGGTATCTGGTTTCTTGGGTGTACTAACTAACCACCCCCTCGTTCAGTTGCTGTGCAGTGTGGATCTCTGGTTCTCCTGACGTCAAGGCCAGCCCTCTGTCCAAGCAGGTTGGCAAACCGTCTGCATGGCTTTCATTCCAGCCACAGACAGCAGCTAGGACACCAGCAAGGTGAATGAATGTCTCTGCCTTGGTTTTATTTTCGATTGCTACATGTGCCAGTTTTCATGTGACATTTTGCCTTTTGTGTTTATTATGTTTCTATTTGCTTTGTTACTACACTCTTAGAATAAAAGCTTCCATTTAGCACTCTAAAAGGAATCTTTAGGGGTTTTATTTTTCCCCATCTGGGGGAACCCTATAGGTTCTATGTAGCAGCTTGCAAACAGGGTTTGTTCCAAACAGCATCCAAAGAACCCTTGAGTATTTTCTAAGAGTGTGTTTTAGTTCATTATTAGACTTCACTGTTTTAGTATATGAAACATCAATTCCTTCCTGAGATTCTCTGAGGAGATGAAGAACTTGCCTGCCTTTGCAGATGTCTGGAGGAATCTTCAATCCTTTGGATAAACTTTTCGACCCAGACAGCGCAAACTGCCACCCCTTGGTGTGCCACTTGTGCCGTGAGCAGTATGAGCATCCGTGCCTACTGGACTGTTACCACACATTCTGTGCCAGCTGCCTGCGTGGTAGAGCAGTGGACAGCCGGCTCACATGCCCCCTCTGTGGGTAAGAACCTGCTAATGCAACTGCAACCAAAAGAACCCTAACACCCTTAATTTGCAGTGCTGAATAGTGTTGATTTCTTTTTTCACAAGTCAGTTTCAGCTACAAATGCATTAGTAATACATCATCATTTCTATAGTAACAGCTAACACAGGGAATTATCTGACAGACAAATCATATGAATGAATTAGAAAAATGTGATTATTAGCGTTTTTGGAATGAGTCTCCATTATCAGTGCCTTACCTTTTCTTGATAACAAGTTACAAAGCTGCTATAATATAAATGATAGCAGGAACAAAAAATGATTCAAGGACACAACATAACTATGAACATAACTATAAACTAATAAAAAGTAATTTTACAACAAATGCTCAATTGACTTTATAATACTTGTGTATACTTGAATACAAGAACGTTGAACATTTCTTAATGTATCAGAACTAATGTTGCAGAAATATTGAATTTCATAAAAGGAAAAATGCCTATGGATCCAGACTTTTGGGACACCCTGTATATATATATAAAATTCTTGGCAAACCGCTGTGATATAAGTGGAATAAGCTTTTTCATGTCACTGATTATTATCCTACAACAACACACCCTGGCAGTGTTTATTCCTTATACAGTCCATGGTATAAAAACATGACTTCTGGTATAAGGGCTGTAAATAGCAGGGATGATTAATGAGCTAAATTCAATTGTAATGTGCAGTGTGTTACATTTGAATAATTTGGCAGAATGTTCACAGCTCTGAATAGCATGCATTCATTCAGTTCCCAAATGCGAGGACATACCATAGGCAACAATCAACAGCTGCAGTGTAAATCCTGCTCTTGTTTTAGCCTGGATAGAAATACACATGGCATGCTCCAGTAAGGCCACTGCGGCGTCAGACAAACACTGGGCATGTATCCTTATCTTGTGCTGGGTGTGATTAGAGACAGCTACAGCTTCTCTGTCCTGTCCTTTCTCCTTGTGTGGAATAGCAAGTCATGAGACAGATAACTTCTATAGAATATTCATGGATATCAACTAGAAGGAAATGCATCAAAAAAAGGGAACCGTCATGGTTAAATTAACATGTTTATGTAAGTATGAGATTAAAAGTGCTTGTATATCTTGCATACACAGCAGCAGAAATACTGTGTGGACTACACTGGTTTATTCAATTGTTATGTATATATAAAAGTATAAATGAATTTGTTATATATGTATATGCGTTTTCAAGAACCTTGACTAATAATTGTTCAGAGACCAAGGAAATCTGGTTTCCACTGCAGCATATGCTCGTGACTATTTTATGTATCTTTACAAAGAGTTTTTAATCCAGGAATTCAGAACAACGCTATATCTATCCTTGTTACCATGATGGAAAAAGAAAGGGTGTGGTAGATACTTTATATAGCAGATGTATGAGCAATGTAGAATTTAAAAAAAAAAAATTCTCTCACTTTCTAAAATGGAACAAAAATGGCACGAGAGATGTGCTTTCCTTTCTGTTGTGGCTCTCAGGCACCAGTCTGTTGTGAAAGGGGTCAACGCACTGCCTCCAGAAGACCGTCTGCTGAAATTCTTGGTGGATAATTCTGCGGACAGCGAGGAAGCCGTGCAGTGTGCCAACTGTGACTGGGAGTGCAAGAAACAGGTTTTATACTGTCTTTTGATCAGGCACAAGAATTAAGATTATATATTTCTGCAATGGCTTTAAGCTGACTGAATTTGCATGGGTTAAAAAAAAGTTTCATAATCTCCAGTGAACTAACCTGCCGAACTTTAGATTATCAAATTGTGACTGTTTATGGATTTGAAGTTCAATGCTAGTGGTGAAAGATCATTTCACTATTGCTATAGCCAGGCAGATACATAATCTAATCGTATATAATCTAATCTATATAGTCAGATATCTAGACTGTCGATGCAGATTATCTTTTAGGGTTGTGCTCCACAATGTGCGTCAGCAAACATTCAATGCTGATTCAAGCCTGTGTCCACAGTGACACAACTGGCGTAATAACAGGCTATTTTCAAGTTCAAGTTCAAGTTCAAGTGAGCTTTATTGTCATTTCCACTATATACATGTGGTCCAGTACATAGTGAGATAAGACAACGTTCCCCAGGACCATGGAGCTAAATAAAAGACTAGGACAGATACGGAAAGTGCACGCATGATACATAAAGACAGACAAAGACTATGTAAAGTGCACGTGGGCAGAACATGTGCAAAAACATTAAAGGCAGTGCAAAACATCACAAGACAATACAGACATAGACAATATAGCGTTAACATCACTTGTAATCAGAGAGCGGTTAAAGTAGCAACTGGTGTGTATCAGCAAAACAAGTTTGTTGTGCAAAAAAGATCGAGTACATGGGAGAATGGGAACAGAGGTGGTGTAATGATTGCGTTTGACTCAGTCCAGTCCCTGAGTATTTAAAAGCCTGATGGCTTGTTTTGTAGGCAGTATTAAGTGGTTTAGGATGTAGCCCAAGTAGTGATATGTACTGCTGTTACTGTAGTTTAGTCAGTATTACAAAAATACATCTTTATGTTGTACCAAAACCTTTTCCTCGCAAAAAAAGTGCTATATTCTGATTTCTCATCCGTCTGTCCGAGTATCACCAACCTTTTGCTCATGCTGCATTTTAATTGTGGCTGTGCTACAAAAAAATCAAAAGAACACACTAATTGTCTGGCGAATATTAGCCAGCTAGCTAAAATGCAATCAGAACAAACCCAATCTATGTTTTCTGTTGTTGTTGTTTTTACTTGATCTGTGTATTCTGATATTCAACTATGTAACTAGCTAATGAGTGTGAATTACCATAACTCAGGAACACTATGTTTTTCCATAGCATGAATTTTTTTTTTCTTTTTGTCCTTTTCGACAAAGAAATCGCACACACAGCATTGTTAACATTCAAATCCGTCCTCCTAAGAACTCTATATATTTCCAGGATGTGGATGCAATGTATTATTGCAACACTTGCAACCAGCCCCTGTGTGGAAACTGCCGAGAAGCCACCCACAAGGCCAAGATGTTCTCACGCCATGAAATTGTTTCCCTGGCCAAACGCACCAAGGAAGCCCACAAAAAGTGTGGTACGCATATTGCTCTGGTTTAAGGTTTAAAATATCCAGGGGAAAAAAAAACGTTGGTGAAATTGTTCGTCTTGACATCACTGTGAGTTGCGTTATTCCTGAGGCTCTCTGTTCGTATGCAGCCCTCCATGAAGAACTATACATCATGTTCTCTACGGAGAAGAAGTCTATGCTTTGCATCAACTGTTTCAGAGACATGCCAGTGTGAGTGCAACTTCTCTCCCTTACATTACTTTGATCAAAATTCCTCTTAACCAAACCGTTTTGTGAAAATTGTTTGATTTACAGGGAGAGCAGAGCGCACTGCATTGATATTGAGACAGCCTATATGCAAGGCTGTGAAAAACTGGACCAAGCCGTTTTAGTAAGGAGCCTGAAATCTTTACTCATAGTATTTACGTGTGCAAAGTATTTATGCCCTGTAAGGTGACACGTACTGTACAAAAACCTGCCATCTCTTGTTTAAGGCTGTGAAGGAGCTCCAGACGTCAGCGCGAGAAGCCATTGCTCTACTGAAAGCTATGATTGGAGAAGTCAGGGCAAATGTGGATGAGGAGGAGAGTGCAATCTGTACCCTTTTTAACAGCATGCAGGTGATACATGGTTAAAATTTACATGAATAAAAATTGTTAGTAAAGTTTCACTCTGACATGCAAGTGCCTAAAGCCCATGTGCCATTTATTTACAGCAGGGGTCAAATCACAAGCAGGAAGCTACAAGTAAGGATAATCTGTAACTCAAAAACTATACAATATAAGCAAGGTCCAAACTAGGAACCCAGAATCACAGAATGAGGCTTAATAACACACTTACTTATGAGCCTTTGAAACAAGACAAAAACTAATGAGTGTATATAACAAATCAAGGGATTATCTCAGAACAGGTGAACAAATTAGGTCACTGGCCAACGATGGGACAAGGGCAGAATAGCAGACGTATAGACAACCACATGGCAATGTAAACAAAAGCACATGGAGTCAACTCCAAACAAAACATGAACGCAGCGCTTGACATGCTTCAAATCGCACCATATGCCGAGACATTCACATTAAAGCACACTAAACTAACAAGATTTACTGCAATAACTATATTTATGTTAAGTAATAACATGGAAAAAGTATAAAATGATCAACTATAGTTTTTTTTTTTTTTAAATAATGAACCAAATATGTCAAATGAATAATAGCGTGAACCAATATGTATTCTAACAATGAATAAAAATTACCAGTATGAACGACTGCTGCTATTAAGGTTTGTGGTGAGACCGAATGGTGAGTGCCAATATTTTTACCTCTGGCTGTAATTTAATTTATGTTATACTACGACACTGCTGAATTCTCGATTCTGATTGGTCAGAATTTGTAGATTTATTTTCTGTTAGAGCACGACTCTGACAATATTATTGATTGTCATTCAAATCACATCTTTATATCAATGCACTTATTTTAAGTTACTTATTATTTTTATAATAACAGTTAATTTATATGGACTGGAAAGGCAGATGCACCACATGTGAAAATTTTATATATATATATATACACCTCTACAAATTGCTGTGGTTTACATAGTGTGGCTATTAAATAATGATCTTGAGACAAAATGACAAAATGGCAGTCAGTGCACTGGAAAACACGTGGGTCGCCCGTTTGAAGAAGGCTCAACAAAGCAAGTCCAAGTTCAAGGCCATGTTAATTGGTTTCTTTGATATTAAGTGTGTAATTATGTAGAGCTGGGACTCCCAACAGAGTAACAGTGAACAAACACTTTTACAAAAAGGTTTGAAGAAAGGTTTGTGAGAAGGGGTCAGAAGAAAGAGGCCACAGCTGTGGGAAAATGCTTTCCTCAGGACGATAAGGACGATGCGCCAGCACACACAGCGCTCTCAGTGAAGCGTTTTTTTGGTCCAGAAACACATCACAGTACGTGACCACACTCCCTATTTGCCTGATCTAGCACCATGCGACTTTCTTCTTTTCCCTAAAATCAAGCTCTGCACCTGTGGGAACTCGTTTTGAGTCCGTTCCAGAAGTGAAGAAGAAAATGACAGAGCTTCTAAGACAACTAACAGAAGAAGACCTACTGCACTGCTTTGATCAGTGGAAGACCAGAATGCAGCCGTGTGGAGTTGCAGAAGGGGAATTTACTGAAGTCATTGAAATGTAAGTTTTCTTCATTAAAACTGAATTCCAGCATCAGTCATTATTTAATAGCCACACCTCGTAAGAGGAATAGAAAAAACTTTGGCACATGCTGTTGAGAACATTTTTAATCCTGGTTACAATTTAAACAAACGTCAGCTAACACATGTGATAGCTTACTTTGGTTAAAATTACTTCTGGTTTATTAAAACGTATGTTCGTGGGTTTTGATTTAATTTTAACTGATGCATTAAATAATGTATGTTTAGTGTACCTTAATGTAAAGTGTTAACAGATTGTAAAAGGAAAATCAATTTCATGGTGGCATTTTTTAGATTTTATAAATAGCACTCTGCACTTGTGCCTTTCAGGAAAAACTATCCGAGAGAAAGAAGATTCTGCTTAAGGCAGCTCAAAGGTTAGTGTTTTAATGTAGAGTTCTTTTGTTCTGAGGAACACATCATGTCTCCATCAGCTATATAAAGCACAATAAAATCCGCAGAGAGCTTTCAGGCAGTACCAAGATATTGTGGATCTAATTACACAATCTAAAAATATCGCAGTGATATTCCTGCAAACCTGCCTGACTCCTCACTCCGCTTCTATTCAAGAGATAATTATAGTACTTTGTTTCATATGGTTCTATGTTTCCAAATCCTGGGGACCTTGAAGTTCTGCGCAGTCTTAAAATGTTTTATTTCTCTGTTGTATCAAAGCAATTTCTTCCTCTTCTTTCAAGTTAATGACACAAAGACGGTGCTTGTTGCCCTCTAGTCTGAGAAATTACAAAGCGACACTGACGTCTTTTCAAAATGCTAAATAAATGTCACCGTATCAACAACTGGATATATTTTTTTTTTAAAATGTAGTCATGTGGAGCATCCACCATTCAAGTCTTGACTGGTTGCTATAGAAACAATAATGAGTACAGTACGTAATATAATCCTGTGATTTGCAGTCAGATTTCTTCTAGGAATTTAAGCAGCACCTACTGACGAATCCTAATGAAGAATTTTGAATTATGTATGAACAATGAATCATTTTGCAGCCAGCACGAGGAGAAGGAACGAGCTTTTAAAGAGCAGCTATCCCACCTGGCTGCGCTTCTGCCAACCCTGCAGGTCAGAGCTTTTCCTGCTGTCTCTTTTCCCGTCTGTCTGATTCAGTTGATCTGATTCAGTAATTCCCGTTTCTTCTGCAGGTCCATCTGGTTACATGCTCTGCTTTCCTTAGTTCAGCAAATAAGTTTGAGTTTCTTGACATGGGTTATGTAAGTAGAACTTCTTGCCTTCTTTAGGAAACTCTGCATGGTAATAGGAAGAAGTGGGAAAGTACATCAAGTCTATGTACTATGTTGTAGGAACTACTAGAAGTTCCTACAACATAGAACATCAGTTAAAGGGAAACTATGTCCACACTTACTGTATATGTGCTTTTCAAGTATTTAAATCTAATTGATTTTATCGAAAGCAACTCAGTTTGTATGAAAGTTTGCATCTGTTAATGTTCGGGTTCGAGGCAGCACTGAAGATTATTCTTTGCCCAATGACTATTAAATTAAATGATATAAACACCTAACCACAGTAACTCACTTGTTTAGATTCATACTCAATTATAAGATCCAATTCTTTTTCTTTCTTCAGAGTAAGTTAATGTGCATGCAAAAATGTCATTTATTATGAAGGCCAGGTGAGATCAATAGGCAGTCCTTGTGTGAAGATGTTGATTATACCACACAAGTTATTCTGGGGGGCGGCATGGTGGCTGAGTGGTTAGCACTGTTGTCTCACAGCGAGAAGGTCCTGGGTTCGAGCCCTGGGTTCGGCACAGGCGCCTTTCTGTGTGGAGTTTGCATGTTCTCCCCGTGTCTGCGGATGGGTGCTCCGGTTTCCTCCCACAGTCCAAAGACATGCATTAGGTTGATTGGGGACTCTAAATTGGCTGTAGGTGTGAATGCGAGTGTGAGTGGGTGTCTGTGTGTTGCCCTGCGGCGGATTGGCGACCCGATTAAGAGGAAGAGGATGGATGGAAGTTATTCTGGATTTTTATTGGATCTTTCAAAAAAAAAAATTAATCAGTAAATTAAAACCGAAGCAGAAATTAGTATAATTGGAAGCCAGAAAAAAGGTACCGGTACAAACAGTTGAGAAATGATCAACGAGATTTCTAAGTACACTGCAAAAAATTATATATAAGCAAGTGAAAATATCTTGACTATGGGCATAAATATATATATACGATTATTCAGCTTTTTAAGCTTTTACTAATTTCAAGCTTTACATTATCATGTATTAGTGGCAAATAACTGACAATTATCTAGCAATCAAACAAGACTATTTCAAGCTTGAATTAGTAGGAAAAAGTCTAGAAATAGTTTGAATAATCTTTTGTTTTGTTAAATGTAATCTTATAAATTCTACATAAATATGACCACATTCAAGATAACTTTACTTTCTAAGATGGCGTTTTTTGCAATGCTCTTGCAATGTCTAAATGAATAATTAAAAAAAACAGTTCAATAATAATATTCATTTAATAATAATAATAATAATAATAATAATAATTGAGTAAAAGGACATATTTTCAAATCCTATAAATGATACTTACAGATCCACTATGTAGGATTTATTGGGATCTATTGGCAAATGGAATATAATATTCATAATTATGTTTTCATTAGTGTATAATTAGAATGTGTTTGGTTGAGGATTTCATATAAAAGTCTTTTATGGTTTTCCCACCTCACTCAGCAACTGATGGAGAGGCTGAAGAAGATTGTAAAGCTGCCTCATAGGCTGAGGCCATCCCAGAGCAGTAAGGTAAAAGCAAGCTGAACCTTCAGCATGTGTTCTTCTCTGTCATCACCTTTCTCACAGAGTGTTTTTTACACAGATAAACACGGAGTATCGGTCTGAATTTGCCCGCTCTCTGGAGCCCCTTTTACTTCTGGGTCAGCGACGCTCAGTGTCCACGGCAGGCAGCATCTCAGGACTGGGCACTAGCGGTGGACTGTTAGTGTCTCTGTAATGTATAGAGCAGAAGTTCTCAAAGTCCAAGACCCCTTTAACCGTAGAGCTTTTTATTCTTGAAATTTTTCAACTGACAGAACATGTTAAGTTCACGTGACATTATTTATAGTGTGACTTGTTTTTGAGTTTGATTAAACCAGTTCAATTTAGCTGACCAGTCAAATATGCTAATAATGAATAATTGAAACTCAATAATACCTCAATATAATAGCTTTGATGAGTTGTGATTTTGCCCCCTGCAGGCTGCCATCTGCGACCTGTCACTCCCCAACAGGCGGACATATGATGCTTGATTCCTCGGTGGTCCGAAAGCCCACTTCTCACCGCTACATCAGCACTAAAGTCCTCTTGGCTGAGGGTGTAGAGAGTCCCTTCATGGATCACTGCAGAAATTATGAGAACAGCTACAAGGTACACACTGGATTCCAACAGGCTAATGATAAAGCTTGCAACCTCACCTTTGTTTTGTCCTGTTGCTCATGTAGCCTTATTCCTCTCTTCACTCTAAGTAGAATTTGCAGACAGAAATCCAGAAGCTTAAGGACCAGGTGCAGGAGATTCACAGAGACCTGACTAAACATCATTCCCTCATCAAGACGGACACCATGAGCGAGATCCTGGACAGGTCTATGGAGATGGACGGCGAGATCTCATCAGAATATGCATCTGTCGAGATGATGAGGGCCATGTTTGAGGAGGTAATCATCATAAACGCAGATCATATTTGTTCTTGTGCTGGATTAGCTTTAGGTTAAATAGAGAAAACTGAAAGTTCTGTGACGTTTTCCTCTTAGATCTGGGAGGAGACGTACCAAAGGGTGGCAAACGAGCAAGAAATTTATGAAGGTAAATTAATATGAAGTGTTATTGGTTTCTGGATGAGTGGCCTAACTCAATATTTTTTTTTTCCATTCCTAGCACAACTACATGACTTAGTTCAGTTAAAGAAAGAAAATTCCTACCTGACGGCTATTGCTCGGCAAATAGGACCTTACATCCAATCCATAGCGAAGGTGAAGGAACGCCTAGAACCCAGGTCAGTGCTTTTTCTGTCCCATCATTCCCTTCAAATCTGCTGCAGTCCATAAAATCTGTCATGCAACTTCCCTGATGTGATTTTAAGCAGGCTCAAGGAGCCAAAGGAGCTTAAAGATGACCGCACAGAGACTATGCTGAAACTTTATGAGGACAGCAGCATGGCAGCTGATACCCAGCACAGGTAAGCTCAACAACACAAAGAATCAACTTTTTTTTCCTTTATTGTCACTGTGGAAGAGAAATATATGATATAACAACTATAACAATAAGAAAAAAAGAATTTTTATCTCTATGCAAGTATGAAAAAAAATACAGGGGCTGCGTCAGGAAGGGCGTTCGTTGTAAATCATGTGTCAAATTGAACATGCAGATGATTAGCAATGATCCGCTGATCCCCTAACAGGAGCAAGACGGGAGTAGGATGGATTAGAGGTCAGGACAGGGTTTTTTTTCCCCCAACATTCTCTCACACCTGACTATGCTTCAGAGACTTCACTTTGAGAACCAAGGGGCTTACATGATGAAAATGTAAATGAAAAAAATGTTAGTTTTTACAGAACTCTAATTGTGTACACAAGTAAACACAATTATTTTCAGTCATACTCAGTAATTATATTGATGAAGTATAGTAAATCCTCTGCTGTTACAGTATGTTATTATTGTGATGCAGTAAGTAGCAGTTAACGTGGCTTATCTCAACAGCAGTGAACTCAAATGTGTCCATGAAGACTATCGCAGTCTGAACCTATCGGATGACTCCAATCTCAAAAGCAAGGACCTGTACAGGCTGAACAAGCAGAAAGGCACCACTGACACGAACCACTGCGTCCCTATTAAACCACAACTCTGATTAAGCAGACATTCAGCTCCCTTGACTGTTTGTAGTACTTGCGACTACAGTACAAGACAATTGATAAGGTTTTGCTTATGTTCAAAATGCAACTGATCTGTTTTGGGGTGCACTAATTAAAACAAAATCAAAACAAAGTCAAACATGATAGGTTACATATATTATTCACACACTGTCTTTATATTTGAAGTGTTTATTTCAGAGGTTGGTAGTAGTTTTGTATGCTCAGTGTCATCAGGATATAATTGTACAGTTCAGTTTCCTTCTCATTTTTCTTATTGTAATACTTATACACACTGCAACTTGCCATCCTGCTGTACATGAATGAAACCTTTACGTCGGACAATTAATAAACTGTTACAGTGGCCATTTATTCAAAAGTGCAACAAATCCTAATTCCTGTCATCCACTGAAGCTAGTTCAATGAAAATAAAGGATGTAAAATGAATGAATAAATGGCCCTGGACATGGCTGAATATTATGTATAATCAGACAAATGCGTTATTTGATTTGGTTAAATGGACTGGAAGGATTGGTGAAAATATTGACAAAACGATAAAAAGAGAACAGAAACAGAAGCCGACTTAAATACATGCAATGCATAGAAGTCGTAGAACATCACAAACTTATCCGTGTGTGTTGGACTTAATAAGGTTCTCTTGCTGACAGACTTTGTGTCGCATGTGTGTCAATAAATACATCTGTTCGAGTTGGCCACTTTATGCAGAACCCAATTAGCTAGCAGACACTTCTGCCCACTCAACTTATGGTTGAATTTTGCCTACAGCACCAAGTCTTTGGCCATTACGATGGAGCACACCATTTAGGAAAGGTGTTTATTACAGATTGTCAGGATTCAGCATTGAGATCGGCGTGTGCCCAAAATAGTGGTAGGAGAAACTAACAAACACAAAGTTGAGAAATAACTCCCACAGGAATGTTACCAATGTAATAAATACATCAATACCAAATTCAGACCTGCCATCCCTGAAGAGGCATAATGTGTATAACATATACAATCTACTCGTCTGCAACTTCTATCTGGTGCTTTGCTGGGTTGCTCTTGCTCGTTTTAGTTCAAATGTAGACAATATAAATGTTAACATGCAGAAAAGTAGAACATTTTCCAATAGACAAGTTTACTTTCTTTTTAATTATTGTGGGGGAAAAAGATTTGATATTGAGTAATTAATAAGAAAAAGTGTGTGCGTGTGTGTAAACATTTACACCCTACCACGTGCCTGGTTGTTAGTGTACAACTGCACATATACATACACTCTGGTTTCTACTTCAGCAGGCTTAACCACATTGTTTGAACACATCTGCCCTGACCAGCGCTGGAAAGCAAGCAGTGTTCTTAATCACATTCAAATTTATTTGTAGCCTTTTTTTTTTTTCTTCCAATTTTGGTATTACATTGTAGCCCTATTTAATCTTTTTTTTTTTTTTTTTTTTTTAATTTTCTTTCTTTTTGGACCTTACTGCAAAAACATTAAGTTTTAATGGTCTCAAGAGGAAATAATTGGTCAAGAATTTAGCAAGAATTAACTACTGATTTTCTCTTTGATTTCCTAAAATGTTTTGGGTAAACTTGAGGGCAAAATATGTTCTCTTTGGAAGCCACACTTCTTTTTACAGAAAGATGAATTATTGTTGTTTCTCTCAATGTTAATGCCTTCAAATGAAAGATATTTTGTAAAATACCGAACACATAGACATAGTTTGGATTTCATCTAAACCTTTAACTCTTTACAGTTCACTCTGAGCAACAAGCAAATGGTTGTGCAGGTCACTGGAGCGTGTTCTTTTTTTTTTTTTGTCCTTGCTAATATTCTGACCAATGATTTGTTGTGAAGCCCATTAAAAGCTTAATGATTTAATATTTTAATATCAGATTGTTCAAATCACCTACATGACTGTACTTTTTTTTTCTTTTTTAAATTCACATGCTGATTGGCACATCTATCATTTTTTATTGGGGGGTAAAAATTAGACTGTTCTATTTGTAAATGTTAGCGATAACTCACAGTCGTGTACTCTTAGCTTAAGATGCAGTGCTCTTAAGGTTGACAGGTCTGAACAATTGCACTGTTGAATCTTATCGGTAAAAACTCTAAAACATTTGAGATTTTTACGTAGTAAAGAGGGGAAATACCAAATGTAAATACTGCTCAGGCTTTTCCTGTAAAATTAATAAAATCTGGTAGAAGTGTCTGGTATATTTGGTGTAAATCATGTTGAATGTATATTGAGTTGCAGTATAGTTTTCCTTCTTAACATATTGTACAACCTCGCTGCAGTGTCACGACCTTTAACCCTATCCCCGTTCTACCACGAGTTAAAATAAATAAATAAATAAGTGTACAAAGTCACAAAGACCCTGAAACTAATAAGGAACTTACAAGAAATGACATATAAAATGGACAGATGTGTTAAACATGTTTATATGAAGAAGCAGAGATGCAAAACAGATCTATATGAATATGTAAAAGTTTCATATGATGAATGAGAGAAAAGACAAAGTGAATAATGAGAACACAGGGGAGTGCTGAGAGACTTTATAGCCGTGTGTTCGTGGTCTGAATTGCATCGAGGTAGAGGCTCCACCCTGCTCAGAGTGAACCCGTTGTGTCTCAGAGCAGATCGACAGGCCAGTCTCTCTGTACCGCGTCCCCTCATTTTCCTTGGCGTTAGCGTGAGCCAGAAAGTCACCAAGTGACTAGTACACTCACAGTGCCAGTCCAGGAAGTGTCCAGGAGCGCATTTGCGCGTTTCTCCCATCGTCCCAGTCTTAAGAGTTTACCCTGATACCTGAGATAAAGGGCAAACCAGTGGGGACTTTCTTTTTGTACTCGATGTAATCCTCTCCAAAGAAATGGATGAGCGAGATCTCCTCTTCCTCGACACGTTCCTTGAAGAACCGCCAGCTAGCCAGTGAATAGGCCAAGAGGCACAACGGGTTGCACAGCATTATCTACAGAAAGAGTATTAGTGCTTTGAAGCCAAATATTTAAAAATACACTCAGCGTCCTCTTTAATGGAAATAATTGTACACCTTCATGTTTGCAGTTATCTGATAATTTGATCATGCAGCAGCACAATGCATAAAATCATGCAGCTAATGGAGGATAACTCAGCAGCTCAGGCCACACCGATTTTAATATCTGGACTATTAACTTTTAATTCATAGTTGTCCAGTATAACACAGAAAAAGAAGAAAAGCTTATTTCCATACTGATTTCAGCAATATTTGATATGTGTCAACACATTGGCTGAGATTTTTGTACACGGATTAAGTAGCGTGCACGTATGACACAGTCTTGTCTGGTGTGTAGAAACACCGACAAAATTAAGCGCAGCATAAAGCTGCACTTGTCCTGCTAGCAAAACAGTCACCTCGTGCTTAAGCATATTGAGGGAAAATAAAGATGCTAGACATTCTTGAATACTATCTTATGTACAGCACGAGGACACAAACCCAATCTAAAGCATAAGAACCTTCGACAGGAAAGGATAATCATCATTAGCTTCTTATTTCCCTTAATCTGTCTTATTGCACTTAACTAGCTAATGAACCTGCCATACTATTATAATCTTGGCTATAATTTTTTGCAAAGTTGATTAGGTTCTTGGACAACCAGAATATGGGACTGGATATTTTAAACATGCCCAGTAGGCTGGATAATATGTTTATAATTTGTCCACTCCAGCAATAACACAGTAATGATCAACATTTCGTCATAACTACCCATATACTAACTCTAACACACTGTGATCAGTTACATGATCAATAGGAATTTTGGCCCACCGTTCTCTAAGCTTTATTTGACCACCTCATTACCTGAGTACCGATGCTCCAGTAGAACCAGCCCACATACGAGGGGTGTCTGAAGAATGAATAGACGCCATTGGTGACCAGCACGTGGCTCTGAGCCTTTTCGTTCTGCACTATGTGGTTGAAGTTGGATCCCGCTGTCAGCATGGCAGACTTGCGCAGACCTTCTCCGCATAACACCATTATCAATCCAACGAAACAGATCCAGTTCAGATGCTTCAGCTCTGGCCAGGGACACATTACAAAGGATTATATTCAATATGAAAAATGTACAGAATAGACACAATGCCTACATCAGTCAAACGCTTACAACAGCAGATAAGCTGGAAATATTTAACTTTACATCATCCAAATTGCTCTCATGATTTCCTTCACATGTGCACAAAAAACCCCCCAAAGGTTACTCTAGGGCAGAGACCTTTAATCATATCAATCTACAAAGGGCCGGCGTATAAAATACAAAAATACACTTGAGCTTGAGGACTATTATTCAAAATCACACTTCATTTGACTATTGTTCCTATTGCAAAAAAATACGGCATTCCCACTGGCCTTCGTATTACGATTTGCTAATTAAGACGGCAATGCAAATGCAGAGCGATAAGATAACAAGCACACAGTTACAGCCAAACATGTTATACAAGTAATCTTTTTTTTTAGATTTGTGATGTCTCATGGTACTTTTTTGTATTTTCATTAGAAATAAATAGTATGTATCTAGTTTTCCCATTAGCACACTTTACCCTACACCAAACACATCTTAATGTTAATCTTTTGTGGATTAACAGACGACATGGGGAAGGTATTTACACTGACTATTATTGTAAAGTGACTCACAGGCGTCTGATCTATTTCACTCATTTTCCCAATGAGAACCAGAGAGCTGTTAAAGCTTCAATTTCTACAGGTACTGCAATTAGTATGAGAGGCAACTGCAACCCTGATGAACTCCACAATCACTGCAATCCACTTGAAATTAAGACGCTCTCTAATTAAAGGCTTAATGTCACACATGAATTCTCTTATATGGTTTCACCATCTGCACAAATCCTCTGCACTGAGGAGCGAGTCACCACATTTATTCCACTTTTACCCTCACGTT
>JAOVYU010000024.1:9494859-9505704 GCA_025674565.1 Synodontis membranacea
GTTTTCCTGAGCATCTTGGAGAAACTGACACAGTTCTTCTGGAGATTTTGACTATCGCAATTGCTTCTTTTTTTTGTAGCAAAACCCAGGAGCCTTCATGATGCGTTTCTGTTTGAACAGTGGTCTCTTACATATGTTGCTTTCTTTACTGACAGTGAAAAGTCCAAATCATTGCATACTCACCTCACAAGCCATCATTTGTCATTACAATTTATAAATAAATGGTCTCAAAAATGAAACAGTTAATTATACAAATCAAACTGGAGCCAAAATGATCACACCTTCTACTTTTAAATACAATTCCACCTTCAAACTGTTTTCAGCTACACCTTCTATCTGATCCTGACGCTTATGAACACTAAACTGTGTGCTAAGGAGGGAAGTCATTCTGTCCATTAGTTAGCATTCGTGTGTGTGTGAATTTTGTATGGTGATGGACAGGATCAGTGGTGGTGATCAGAGCCACATTGATTCTCAGGAGTGTAGACATCAGGCCTGGTATTTTCCCACACTCAGCCAGGCGTTTGTAATTAAGGGTGCAACAAAAGCCATGCTCTGTTCCCTTTGAGGAGGCAGACGGTGTGTCTGGTGCTGAGGGTGAGGAGTGTGGGAGGCACATGCACGAATCTCAGGGTAAACACACTGCAGAATAGCGGCCCAGCACACACGCGCAGCTTTTACTACTTTATTACTTTATTACTTTCCCGCTCAGACGAGCAGACCGCTCTTTATTTCAAACGTATGCGTGACAGCCTGACTCGCTTGCCGCACAAACAGCTTTAAAAATGTAACGCGCTTCCTGTCTGGGTGTCATTCCCGAAAGCAGGCACGTGGGTGTCTAAGTGCAAAAAAAAAAACATTATTTAATACTCAATTTAAGCTGTTTATGCGGTGACCAGTTTGTGAGATATGCGCAACAGCACCTAGTTCAAGTTTTTTTTTTTTTTTTTTAATTATTAGAGAAATCTTGTTTACATGCCAAGCAAAAGTTACCAGGCTCGAGGATTTCCCGCTCTGCACGATCCTCTTTAACGTGTACAGTTCAACCACGTGCCATTTTCCCGCCTGCGTGGTGGTCACGTGTCACGCTCCCGTAAACTAAGTGTGAATGTTGGAGCCTGCAGGACATGAAAGGGAAATTACTGCTCTCTCTCTCTCTCTCTCTCTCTCTCTCTCTCTGTCTGAAACATGATCACTTTAATGTATTAAATATTGAAGTGCACTAATGGAGGTATTATGCACTAGCAGTCAGTCAGGAAAAAAACTGCACTAGAAATCAAGCCCATCTAATTGTGAGCTGATTAAAAAAAGACAAACTCAGATACAGTCAGGAATCAAATTCTTATTTTAGTCCTTTGTTATTTAATTCATGTAAGCCAGAGCGTAGGGTGCACCGGATATTCGGAAATCTTCGAAATGATCTGACCTGCCCATGCGAAGGGAAACAGCCAAATGTCTGCACTAATTTTCCCATGCCATTCCCAGAGCTTTACGAGGAAGTTCTCAGATAATAACAGCATCACGCCTCTGATACCTTGGGAAACTTTCACCAGGCGGCCGGCTAACCGTAAAGTGAATGTCTCCTATTGTTGTGATGAGCCAGCCCTCTGCTCTTGGAGTGTGGGAAAAGCAATGCAGCACAAGCCACATGGCTTTGTAATGGAAATGCCCAACTATAAATACAGGGCACTGACCCTCACGTAGTCTTAAAACTCACTCTGCAGCCCAGGAAGAAACAGACACCAGCATGGCTCCACACTCAGTTATACTTTCCACCTTCGACCACCAGAGATTTAACGATAAGGACAAATTTAAGGTATGTTTTTTGTTCCCTTTTTCTTTTTAGCTGTTATAACTTTTAGACCTAAAATCTATTGTTCATGTTCCGACTTAAATTTTGTTCTAAACATACGCTGTTCTTTTCCGCTTATAGCTGAGAAAACCAATGGTAGAAAAGATGCGCCGAGATCGCATCAACAGTTGCATCGATCAGCTAAAGAAGCTGTTGGAGAAGGAGCTCTGCAGCCATGACCCGAACACCAAGCTGGAGAAAGCTGACATCCTGGAGATGACTGTAAGCTTTCTGAGGCAGCAGCAGAGGCATCCGGGAGCACTGGCTCAGAGAGACTATAACCAAGGCTACTCTCAGTGCTGGAGGGAGTCTCTGCATTTCCTTAACGTGCAATCCAACAGAGGACAATCTACCCAGGAGGTCCAACAGATCCACCAAAGATCCAGCACAGAGCACGGCCAGAGGTTATCAGAGCACAGCTCTGAAAACGGCCATGCTGCTCAACGGCAAGCCGACAGGCCTGTCTGGAGGCCCTGGTAGAACCATGGAGGACTGACAAACCCTGAGGAACCATGATGTTCATGTCCCTCAAGAACGTAGGATATATTCATTTCCAGGATTGAAGTTTCGCCATCATATTGATTGGCGAAACCTTGTGTTTTTTTGTGTCGTTAGTGAGGCGAAAGACTGAGGCCTTATTAGATACAGATGTTTTGCTTTTAATGTCATGTTTCCCCATGTATCATTTTTATTTTTATTTTAGATATATTTCTTTTCACTTTTTAATATCTAAAGCAAATGGTGTGTACATGGTTCGAGTGATATCTGTGTATTTGACTACAGTTTACTCCAGTGGAGTCTATATGGTATGCAAATCAGATCTATGTATTTGTGTTGTATTTCCAGGTGTTTTGGAGAATATTTCTCATTGTGTTGCGAGTGCAGCACAACATGTTAAATTGCAATTAATGGAGCCCTTTTATAAGGATCCAATCTGAATGTGTGTGTGTGTGTATATGTATGCGCTCATATTGTACTTAACATTTCTTGTGAATTGTACCTTTTGTATAGGCAAGCTCTTATTATCTTTGTTAATAAAATTATATTTTTCAAATAAAACATTCAGTCTGGAATTCATTTTATATAACCATCCTGGACAAATTTAAAAAAAAATAAATAAATCCTTTGGTTTTGTAAAACTTTACTTCAGTTTAAACCTCGACAATATCTGGTGCATTTTTAAAGAAACCAAGCCTAAATTGGCTTTTAAAGACCACGCAGTGGATTGCATGAGGATTTATTTCCTTATAACTGAAAACACCTCGCCTCAGTGCTACTAGCCTAAGCACAGATGTCATTGCCTTCAGCCTCTCTCCTACAGGCACACGTCTATTGTTTTAGCACTCTGAGAATTTTACACACTGAATAGGAGAGTAGTGTGGGAAACACACCCAATCAGTCTACTCACACGCTCTGCACTCAATGGCTGTGACCTCCCCTTTTCATCTTGTCATCTGCCTCTGGTGACTAAGTGGCTCTGTGTGTGTGTGTGTGTGTGGTGGCAAATGGAGATGGATAAGGTAATACAGACTGCATGATTCCACTGATGGAAAGGAAAGACATATGACACCTGGTGTGCTTTTACTGTTTTCAGAGCTAGTACTAAGCAATGAGCCTTAAACCATCTGTTACGATAATCTATAAGATAAAGATCATGATCAAAAGGGAAAATCCACCATGTACTTTATAATCAACTCATGATCTTCAATATCATCTGAAATTTATTATGTAATGATTTTTTTTTTCTTTTATAGTTTAAACTTTCAGGTCTATTTTCACTATGTCAGTTTCCTACATTGCCCACAATGCTATTTGACTACCTGCTTATAGCGGTGCCAGTTTGCTTCAAACTCTCAGTCATCAGGACTGAACCCGATCACCCACTCCATGCTGAAACTGAACGTCTTTGTGCCTCAGTGCAGAAGGGAACACTTTTGTATACATATACTTGGCCAATAAAGCAGGTTCTGATTCTCTTGTCCTTTTTGCTTATCTGATTGTTTAACCCTTTCTCTCATCTGTGAAGTGCTTCATTAGTTCTCTACTGTAGTTCTTTCCTCACATTCTTCTACCACATAATGACATTTTACACGCTTACAAAGTGACATATACTGTAAATATGTACTGTTTTATAAATTCGTAGAAGTTACTGCCGCTATATTGTCTTTCGTCTTTGTCTGATTTTGTCTATTGTTTATGTCTGATGCTGCAATTTTGGATTTCCAGCTAACTAGCCAAGCACAGTCTCATACCTCATCCTATATAGCTGTACTTATGGGGTCCAACATTTGCTGTATGCACTAATTCTATTGCTATTACTAAATTCTATTACTAATTAAATTTCTCATTTATATGACTTTTAATGTCACTGGGAAATGGTGAATGAGAAAAGAAGCTGCTGCACTTTTGCTTTTAGGAGCGAATAACCTAATCATTACCACGTATGTCTGAACTTTTTCTTCTATTAAACAACATAGTAACTGCACTAGCATTGTCCTCCTGCATGGTCAGGCATACAACCGCATAGCTCGCATAAAACAAAAAATGACACATTATCTCTATGCACATAAATATTTCAATCTAAAATATATTTCATGTGATTCAGGGTCAAGTTTTACTTCAAGCAGGTACATATTAAATCCAAAACAATTTGAATCGAAATCCAAAATTAATGCCTACAAGTGGAAGCTGGAACAGATAGTCGTTACGCATAAAATTAAGTCGTTGCATGTCTTACTCATCTATTTATTCACTTTTCCTCAAGCATATGCCAAGCAGAGAACTTTTTAAACTCTTATAAATAAATAAATAAAAAAAAGACAACCCCAGAACCAGCTACCACTACACCAGGATGTTAGATAACAACAAAATGTAAATGAGATGTAAATGAGACATACGCTTCACCTGGAGTTTCACTGTTTAGCCATGGTATACATTTGAATACAATTTTGAAAGTGGGCTGTGGTATTCTTTTTTGGCTGTAATATTATGATGTACACTTTAGGCAAAAAGTATCCACCAAGTACTCCAAGAACACTAAAAAGTATGGCAACCACCTCCAAGGCCATACTTAGAGTTCCTCTATTAATACTGTAGGTGGTGAAGAAAGTGATCCAGGAGATTATACAGATCATCAGGCTGAAGGTAATGCACTTGGCCTCGCTGTAATTCGCTGGTAGGTCTTTACCCATGTAGCTCAAGCAAAAACATATTACAGTCAGTATAGACACATACAGAAATTGTGGAAGCACTACAGACATAGTTTTACTGCACTCTAATATAATGCTGTCAAAGTAGAAGTCATAGTCTGCCGACGGGAGAGGTGTATTTAAGCTCGCACAAAGTACAGAGATGAAAAACTCAACCAACGAGGTGACCAGGATGAAGATATCAGGGCCTCGGTTTTTGGCCCAGGTATCATAGAACTTGGGAAGCTTTGCAGACCACTTGAATATGCACACCACCTGCGGGGAGAAAGCACAGAGGTGTTCTACTCAAGAGCTGAGATTGTGAACCAGAATATTGTACACTCTCACCACGACCGACTTCCTAACAAGCTTTCATACCTGGAAGGCACGGACAGTCATGCAGGTGAGGCAGATGGTGAAACTGAAGATGAAGAGGGACTTTCTGAACAGACAGGATGCCTGGGAGGGAGTGCTGAAAAGGCACAATGAGCTGCAGGCAGCTACAGTAAGAGACAACAACATCAGCAGACATGTCCTGCCACCGGCAGACTTTACGACAGGGGTGCTCAAGTTGAGTACGAAGACAAGAGTAGTGCCCAGGGTGAGCAGCAGTGTCAGTACCAGAAGAATCAGGAGAGCAACGGCCAATGGCTCATCCCATTGCAGGTACAGAACTGTTCTCGGTAGACAGTCTTCACTTCCAGATAGGGACCACTGGTCTTTGTTGCACGGCTGGCAGCCGGTAGAGCCTTATATAAAGCAAACAGAAATTGGTGTATTTGCTTGGAGAGTTGAAAAGATATTAATCTAGATCTAGCTTCTCAGTATTGTTGAGGTCAAGCTTGGGCTACTAAACCTTTTTTTTAATCCCAACCAATCTGTCTAATCCCCTAACAGCTTCCCTGGTTGAACCTTCTGCTACAACCACTATCTCCCAAACCCACCCCCTGTGACGGACGAGGTATATTATCTAAAACTGGACCTTCACAGCAACATTTCCATTGGAAATGTCACACCAGAAAACAATGCAGTGACCGCCATCTGGTGGAGTAATACAGAACTAATACTGTTCGTCCTCTTACCATACACCTTAGTATGTGTAATATGTACAGTATATAGATTGTGTGTTCACCAGTTTTGTTGAGGAAAGTGGAAGGCGGACATTCTATGCACTTAAAACAGCATTTGTGTTGTCCAATCTGCAGTTGTCTGTGACCATAGGGACATTCTGGGGAACAAAGTGACTCAGGCATCTGGATAGGGCAATATATAAAATGACATTAAATGTATGTATAAATGAAATATAAAAATAAAATATACAATGCTGATATGACATACAATCCATTTGGTGCATTTTTATTAACTGATTGTAATGGTGAATTACATTTGTCCATACTGTACTTTCTTTTTCCTTCATTTATTAGCGGGCATAAAATATGGAGACATATATCACATATATACAGTACGTAATATTTGAAACATGTCCCACCCACTGTAGCTGTGAAGAGTCCACTTGAAGATTAGAGGTCTCTGAAATAAATGATCCCACCATTCTGAGGGACCATGTTTTATTAATCCATATCCATGTGACAATGTCATATCCTGTTGGTGGGTTTCCATACTCATCAAAAAATAATGTAGTGTTTCTGATGGAAAGGCGCACTTGTTTTAAATATTGGAAGAGCTGAAACAAAGAGAACAGGAAACTGAACTATAAAACTGAACTATAATTTGAGCACCAAACTGTGATTTCAAAGGAGATTCCTGAATCCAAAATATTTAAAACACTGACCTGCCATGGCTGTATTTCAGTGCTCTGGCATTTTTCAGAATCACACCCAAGAGCCTGATGCAATGCATAAGCCGTTGCATATACCGCTTTATACACATTAAAGGAAGAGGTAATATCATATTCTGACAGAGGGTATAGTGCAGATGCCATTTTGTACAGGTCTGTATTCTGTAAGCATGGCAGGCTCATTTCACTGGAACTGTTTTCAGCACTGGTGATTCTAAGCTTAGTTATGGCTTGGTTCACAAACTTTTGGAACCCATTAAAAGGCGTATATTTTACAGACACACCGATGACAGTTCCAATAGTACTGATTCCTGGGATTCCAGACACCAAGGTTGCCACTGACCAGTCCTCAGACCCGATCCACACCTTCCCCGTCACATTCTGCTCTATTACAAATGGGAAAAACCCACTGGCTATTCTCTTGCTGGAAAACACTACTATGGTATTCACTTTGGTTTTGATGATGTTCTTCACAATGTCTCGCATCTGTTGCTTCGTGTCAGTACTGAGGCTTGGAATCACTGCTTGAAATGCAATGCAGATATCAAAAGCTGACGCTTGCTGTGACAGACTCAACATTCCCTGCAAGCCATATGAATTGTCACTGCCGAGAAGGGCTATCCAGGTCCAGTTGTATCTTGCAAGAATCTCAAGCATGGCTGTCACCTGGTTTTTATCACTGGGGATGGTGCGGAAGAAAGATGGGTACAGCTGTTTGTTGCTCAGCAATTCATTTGAAGCCTCATATGAGATCTGTAAAATTTAAGGGATAAAAATGACACTAGTGGGATAGATAGCAACAAATATGGGAAAAAGCAACAAATCCAACTTAGTGATGCAAAACTCATTATATAATTTCAAGGCTTATCATTGATTTGAGCCTTATGGCTTGTCATTTAAACTATTAGTTTCTCTGATTTTACTATGTATGGGTATGTGTTTGAGGAGCATGAATATTCTTGTTTTATAAGAATAAACTACAAGGTCACGCAGCAGACGTTGGGGACATTAAAGTTACATACTGGCAGAGGGTGAAAATGACTCTCCACTGACTGGGAAGTTTGTCAACTCCTTCGAATATCACTCAATAACAGTAGGATGATATCAACTGGCCTACAAAAAGAATGGCAAAAGGCAGTTGGGGTTAAGCGCATACCAAGGACTGTTTGAAACAGGCTCCTCTGCATGGGCTTGAAGTCATGCAAAGCTAGAAAAAAAGGTCTTCATCAAAATGTGAATCAAAGAAGTGCCAGGCTGAGGGTTTTTAAAGACCATAAGGATTGGACTGTAGAGGACTGGAGTAAGGTTATCTTCTTTGATGAGTCCAATTTTCCGTGGTCATCTAATGGTCATCTAATGGTCATCACTGGTTGTCAAATGACAGAAACCTGGAGAGGGCTACAAGCCACGGTGTCTCACACCCACTGTGAAATTTGGTGGAATATCTGTGATGATCTGGGGTGCTTCAGCAAGGCTGAAATAGGGCAGATTTTTGTTTGTGAAAGAGGCATGAATCAAGCCATTTACAAAGTTATCCTTGAAGACAACTAAGGATTTCTAAGGATTTGGTTTTCCAGCAGGCCAATGCTCCATGCCACACAACCAGGTCAATCAAGGTGTGGATGCAGGAGGACCACAAGATCAAGATCCTCTTATGACCAGCCCAATCCCCAGACCTGAACCCCACTGAAAACCTCTGGAATGTGATCAAGATGGTCATCAGGCAAAGCTGAGCTGATGAGCCAGGGACGGCATAAAGTCACCCAAGAGCAACGTGAAAGACTGGTGAAGAGCATGCCAAGACACATGAAAGCTGTGATTAAATGTCAGAGTTATTCTGCCAAATATTGATTTCTGAGCTCTTCTTAAGTTCAAATATTATTCTTGTGCTGGTTAAAATTGAATATTATCTGGATTTCTATGGATTATCCAAGGTCTGAAAACATTGTATCTTTTTTTGTTATTTTGACCAGTTTTCATTTTAAGCAATCAAGTGCTCTAAGTGACAGTAATTTTATGTGAAATTTGGGGGAAATGTTGTCAGTGCTTTTTTTTATTTAATAAAACCAAAAATGTTCATGTTCCTCAAACACATACTACTAAATAGTAAAACCACAAAAACTGATAATTTTCCAGTGGACTTTTTTCTTTAAATATATCACTTCAGATTTAAAGTAAAGATTTGTAAAGATAGTAAAGATTAGCAAAAGGGGTTAGAAAACAAAGTATCAACTCACATTGAAAAAACAAGAAAAAGCCCCAACCAAGAATTTTTTTTGCCAATTATTGGCACCCCTGGAAATAACTGTGAACACAGTGTGACAGAAGCATGTTTCCCAGTTAAATTGTGAGTTGATTGGAGTGTACATTAATGTTCAAGTTGTAATCCATGACTTCCTGATTAACTGGGGTACAAATATGAGGTGACAAAGAAGCCAGATTCCCTTAGTCATCCATCAACATGGGAAAGACAAGAAACCACACAAACCAAATGAGGGAGAGGTGTGTTGACCTTTGTAAGGTATTACCTAGGGTAATAATAAAAGTGGACATCAACTGAAACTGTTACAAACTTGCCTGGAAGAGGACCCAAATTTATTTTGCCCCATGTACAGTGAGAAAGACGAGGTAAGAGGGAGAAAAAAGTAAAATCTTGGGGTTACCAAGTTTCCAAAACCACAAATGATTTGGAAGGTGTGCCAGGAAAAAGCCTTTACTAGTATCTACAAAGCATTTAGCTTTCTGGCAATAAACACACAAAATGGGTTTGACATAAAAAAGAAGGATGGCTATAATAAAAAGAACTTTATCCCAACTGTAAAATATGGTGGAGGTTCTGTGATGTTGTAGGGCTGATTTTCCTCTATAAGGCCATGGACATCGTGTTAGAGTAAATGGCATCGCTGACTTCATGAAATAAAAGATCTTCAAAATCAGGAAACTAAGACTGGGTAGTCATTGGATTTCCCAGCAGGACAATGATCCAGAGCATGTGTCCAAATCAACACAAAGATGGCTAACTGAGCATCTCAGTCCCCTCACCTGAACCTCCTTGAAAACCTGTGGGGTGAGCTTAAGAGGAGGGTGCACAAAAGAGGGTCTAGTACCCTGGATGATCTGGAGAGATTCTGTAAAGAGGAATGGTCTCAGATGCCTTGCTCTGTATTCTCCAATCATATACAATGTCACAGGAGAAAACTCAGTGCTGTTTTATTGACAAAGGGAGATTATACAAAATATTAAATGTATTATATTATGGATTTTTTTTTCTGAATAGAAGTATATCCATTAATGGTTGCATTTTTCTCATTTTTTCAGGAGTGGAGAAGCTAAGTCATCAAAAGTTAGATTTTTTGTAACCATTTTTACTACCGGTAATCTTTACAAGAGGTGCCAATGATAGCTAAAGCAGGCATAAATAAATGAGTTGCACATTAGCCTTATGTCGGTAGTAAGTGTAATAGGCTATAAAAATTATAATAATCACTACAATATTTAGGACTGCACTGTTTAATGCCCAGTATGTGAATAAAAGTATTTTAATACAAACGTGATGATAAATTTAAGAAAAGGAAAAGAAAAAATTTAAGTAGGCATAGGTGTGCGGTACCTCAGGCATCAGAAAGGCACCGAGGGCAGCAGCTGGAGTGAAGCTGTAGCTGCTGCTGTCTGGTCCGATGAGGGCAATCGCACCAGACTTCATTTTCACTCTGTTATACAGCTGTGCCGAGAGAGTCACCGTGCCCAGAATACTAGCTCGAAGTGAGCAAGTGTCATATGTCTGGTAGCCTAGAGTGATACCAGGCAGGAGCTGACTGTTGTTGTTGATCTCCTCCACAGCATAGCGCAGAGCCTGTACCAAGTAGTAGCCATGGCTGTTGGCAGTTCCTCTGCAAAAGCCATAGCAGGAACAATCAGTTAAACACAACTTTATTATTATTATTATTATGAGTAGATTGCTTCTGTAAGAAGTTTGCATAATATAAGTCATTACCGGTTACAGTCAT
>JAOVYU010000024.1:9536695-9547069 GCA_025674565.1 Synodontis membranacea
ACTAACTGCCAAGTTTCAAAGCTCTAGGCCTTACGGTTTTTGCTGCCCATCGCGTTTTACGGCAGAATAATAATAATAAAAAAATCTGAACAAATACAATAGGATTCCACCCCTTCGAGCTTGGACCCCTAAAAATAAAAATAATAATAATAATTATTATTATTATTATTATTATTATTATTATTATTATTAATGTTGTAATTATTATTTTTGTTGTTTCACCATGAAAAGTTCAGCTTGGCTTGAGAAGCTAAACTCAGGCTAAACCATCTTTGCATTTTTTTCAGCTCTCTAATTACTTGAGTAATTGATCAGCATTGTACATTGATCAAAAATGTTTGAGACTTTTTTTAATTGCCTTAATTGTCCATGATGTAGCAGTGGTAATTCTGAAACTGTTACCCATCTACCAGCAATTACCAACCGGCAGAGATGATTTCCAGATGTGACCAGGATTTTTTTTTTCTTTTTTCCGCAGGGACATCATGGAGAGCCATAGTTTGAATAGATGATCCATTTTGCAGCTTGCCAAATCATTCCCAAGAAGCCACTTCTTGATGTAAAATGTGACTCGTGGGAATATCTGCTGCAGTATTGGTAGGTAGGTTGCTTGGAGAATAAGTGGGAAACAGAAGGAAGACGGTATGGTGAATTAACCTATAAAAAGGCTAGCAAGCTCATGAAGTGACCTAAGCCAAAGCTAGCAGACACAAAGATCCAAGCGTCCTTCCACAGTTAGACCTACTTGGTAATAATTGCAAATACCGTGTCCTAAATCACGGTTTAAGGTCTCCATGCATGCACACAAAATATCCTCATCACTGGCAGCTAGAAGGAATTCTTGTGAATTTATTTTTGATTAGATATAGAGGCTAATATGTGCATCATGTCCCCATCATTTAATAATTTTTAATAAAAGCTGGCATCAGAAAATGACTTTCAGAAATAAACCGAGAAATAACTAGTTTAGTATCTTGTTAGTTTCTCAGGGTGGCAACTGCAATAAATTGCCTCGTCTATAATGACGCTCTCACACCCAGGCAGCTATAAATTAAGGAGCACGTGTCTATTAGGTTCCTTTTCCTGATCAATCTTTTATATGAAGTAGTGGAACTGTTATTGTGGAACACACAAATAAAATTATACCACACAGTATTTACACCATGGCACCCCTATCTGCCTAGTTTAATAATGAGAATAATTTTCTATTTACTCAGATGACAAGGAGAGTCATGTGTGGGATTCTTATAGTTTTATTCATTTGAGATAATTCAAAAGAAGCAGACATTCAGCAACAGTTGAACATTATAGCAGCGGGAATAGGCAAATAAACACTAACTGGATTCTTTTATTTATTTATTTGTTTTAAACTCCACACCATGCATTCAGCTCAGAGTACAAGATCACCCTTTACAGATGTATATATTGTGTGTACATATAGAGATATATTACGATTTTTTTTTTTGTTTTATTTGCCTTCTTGCAGTGGCAGCTTGCTTCAAATCAAACGCACTTTGGGAAAGTCTTGTCTGCAGCACATTTTGGTTTATGTTTGGGTAGGGATGTGAGAATTAGGTAGGGATGTGACAATTAGCCCACAAAAATATCTAGTGTTGTAAACTGGAAACCAGAAACAAAACAAAACAAAAACCCAAGCAGGAAAACAAAGCAAAAAGAAAAGATAATGCCTCCAATGTAAAGATGCAGGCCTTTTTATTCTTTTATCTTGAAAGTCGTTGAGTTTCAATGTGAAAGGTAAAACCCCATTACAAAAGCATTCAAATTCAACGGGCATACATATCAAACAACTTGCATTCTTCATCACTTACACAAGGAGAGAAACCTCACACAAGTATGTTCAAAGTAGGAAGGCCTTATCTTTCTCACAAATTACAATCAAATCATTGAACATGTCGCAAAAACGTCCAGAAACAAAGTGCATGACACTAAGAGATCAATTCACACTTCTGTGAAGCTGCTGCTCTTCACCACTCTGGAAGCTAACTCAAAAAAAAAAAGAAAAAGAAAAAAAGAAAAAGAAAAAGGGATAAATAATCGCCACAAGTTGATTCACGCAGTCAATAAATTCCCGAACATTTAAAGTTACTTGAACAAAGCACCTGCAACATGTTGGATCAGACAGAATGATCATGGTATGTTTCAATGTTATTAGGTGTTACAGAAACATTTGAAATAAATGCATTACTTGTCAGACTACATATATAATTTTCCAATTTAGGAGCGTTATATCTGAAGACGCTGTAGAAGAACAAACCCAGGTGAATATCAGGAGGTGGTGGTGAATGAGAGTGGGTGAGCTGATAGATATTGGAGCCCAGAGCTTAATTGCAAGGTGTCCCTGTGGAGTTGCAGTAGCAATGTCCGGGTAGAGGACAGGCTCCATGTTTAAGAAACACCTGCACTGAGCAGGCGGGATACACCCAGGGAGGGAACCGGCTGGATCAGGGCACAGAGTTCAACAGGTCCTGCAGGAAACCATCAGGGTCTGGGATGTCTGAGAGAAGCCCTGCAAAGAGTCCGAAAAGAAGAGGTTAAAAACTGGTTAGTTACCCGAATCAAAATGTGTCCATCAGAAAGTACAAGGACATACCATACTAGTGCAGGATACTTTATTGACTGAAATCAAACCTCTATCAAACTTCACTTTTATCCAACTCTTGTTTTCCACTTGATGTTAAAATCACCATGTTGCAGATTATGCCACTTCTCAAGAACAACCGACCAGGTCATGAAACTCAACACCAGGCATGCAAAGAATGTTTTGCTATTGTACTGTTATTAATGACACCAATATTCAGTTTACTGTTTGACTGTATCTGTCTGTAATGAATACTCCCAATTTGGTAATGAGCCAAAAACATTTTCCAACGAACTCAGCCAAGGAGTTTGTGTCAAGGAGAAATGTACACAACAGAAAATAAAAAAAGCAAATTCATGAAAAGAATTGACTTTGAATTTGAGCTTATATGTCATATGACATGATGGCCAACAAATTTTATTCTATTATTTTGTCTTCCACACTCAAGCATTACTGACATATTGGTGAGCACAAATAAAGTTAGCTAATATGACTTTTCATTATACACTGCCCTTCCATTAAATAAATAAACAAACAAACAAAAACACTAATATTTCGTTGGACCGCCTTTAGCCTTGAGTATGGCATGCATTTGAGGGGCATCGCTTCGATAAGCTTCACAAAGATAAATGTCACAACATTTATTTCCATCTGGAGTTGCATTGATTGTTCTCCAAGATCTTGTGGAGATGACGGGGCAGTCAGACCACTGGGTAAATTCTTCTCCAGCACATCCCAAAGATTCTCAATGGGGTATGGGATCTGTGGTGGCCAATCCATATGTGAAAATTATGCCTCATGATCCCTGAACCGCTCTTTCACAATTTGAGCATTAATGAGTCCTGGCACTGTCATCTTGGAATATGCCTGTGCCATCAGGGAAGAAGAAATTCACTGATGGAATAACCTGGTCATTCAGTACATTCAGGTAGTCAGCTGACATCATTCTTTGGGCACATAATGTTGCTGAACATAGACCTGACCAACTGCAGTAACCCCAGATCATAGCACTGCCCCTAAAGGCTTGTACCATAGGCACTAGGCATGATGGGTGCATCACTTCATGCGCCTCTCTTCTTACCCTTATGTGCCCATCACTCTGGAACAGGGTAAATCTGGACTCAGTCCACATGACCTTCTTCCATTGCTCCAGAGTCCAATCTTTATGCTCCCTAGCAAATCGAAGCCTTTTTTACGATTAGCCTCACTGATCAGTGGTTTTCTTAAGGCGACACAGCTGTTTAGTCCCAATCCCTTGAGTTCCCTTCTCATTGTGCGTGTGGAAATGCTCTTACTTTCACTATTGAACATAGGCCCGAGTTTTGTACATTTGATTTCACGAAACGTTTAAGTGATCGCCGATCAAGGTCATTCAAGATTCTTTTTTCGACCACATTTCTTCCGCAAAGATGATGGTTCCCACTATCCTTCCAGTTTTTAATAATGCGTTGGACAGTTCTTAACCCAATTTTAGTAGTTTCAGCAATCTCCTTAGATGTTTTCTTTGCTTGATTCATGCCAATAATTTGACCCTTCTGAAACAGATCAACATCTTTTCCACGACCACAGGATGAATCCATCATGGTTGTTTAAGTAATGAGAAGCTACTCAGGGCATTAGTTAGGGTTCAGTAACTTGTTGCCACCTGAAACAATCATCCATGCAGTAACTATCCAATAAAAGGCTCTTACCCATTTGCTTTGTTAAATCAAGGTGGTGACCTTTTTTTTTTTTTTTGGATAGGCAGTGTACTGTCTTTAGTTTAACTGTTGAGTTTATCATCAAATTTATGTGACTAAGAAGCAGTGTTAATTTCGTTGACGAAAAGTTATTGACATTTTCATCAACGAATAAAAACGAGACTAAAATATTTGCCAAAGACGATGTAACAAACTCCTAAAGGAGGAATCAGAAAAGGGGGGAATCAGAAAAAGAAACCCACAATGAGAAGTATAAACTTCCATAGGAGGGTTTCTCTTGATAGCATGAACCGATGCTATTGTTTTTAGCCGCTGCTGCTGCCACTTCTTTTATTCTCTGTGGCTGTGAAAACCCCCGCTAGCGCCCCCTCAGGCCGGGAGAAATAAAACAGATCTGGTGACATGTTAAAGTCACAACAACAAGATCCAATCAGAACTACTTTAGTTTGTTGAAGTGGGACGACTCAAGTTAGTCTAGTCGACTAGTCAACTGAGACAGGAGTCAAGTTGCTGAAATACAATGGTTGCACTTCCAATGACAGCCTTTCAGATATAATCTTTGGAGACTTTTTTTTTTTTGCTCTATTTCCGTGATCCCTGATGGCATTCTAGGTCTTTTTCTAAATATATTTGAGATTTTTCAACTGAAATGTCTAAAGGATATCTAGAGAAAATACATATATATATTTTTTATTTTATTATTTGAGAATTGTAAATGTTCAGACAGAGCATGATCCCTGATGCCATTTTCTCTGCACTTTTTCTTTGAAACCCAGAGTTTCAACAGTTGAAAAAAAGATAAAAATGTATTTGTTTCTTGTTTTTCTTAAACAGAATGAGTAAAATCTATGCCAATGTGTATTGTTATAGCAGCAGTCAACCAGTCTATAGGAGTGAATGCGTCTTTCCACTCACCTACGACATCTAGGAATTCTGCGAAAGAATCGGCAGGCATGAGCTCATCCTGGAAAGCTCTCAGTACCCTTTCCGAAGCCTCGTAGATCGGCATGTCATTGTGCCGTACATACTCTGCTAGCGAGAAGGACCAGCCTCCCTCTGTGTTACTGGTGGGCACTTTCTGTTATTTTCATAGAGAAATATTAAATTACAATATTAATTGAATTTAAAAAGAAACTACATGTTGCCTTTTCTATGCACAGGATAATACAGACTGATGTATAAAAATGCTTAGGTATTTAAACTATGCATTCGCACCCTGAACATGTCAAAGATGAGGTCCACCAGGCCCCAGAAGAGAAGTGGGGAGCGATAAACTGCATATTCCTTGACTGTTTTGTCTGTGAGTCTGTAAATAAAAGCAAAGAGGTTAATTAGACTAACAAAATCATTGTCAATGTATGGCCCATATGACAATTTTTTCTAACAAAATGCTAAACCAGTCAACTAGGTACAGTCACTGCCTAAATTACAATACCAACCCTTTGATTTCACAAAGTGAACACACTGTCCAAACATACATACAAACATAATGGTGTTCAGAAACATAAAATAATACAGTTAAATTTAATTAGCTATTCAATTTCAATTCTTGGAAGGACAACGGCTTATATTAAATGCTAGTTTGTGGCACAAGACTTACTTGTTGGCGCCCCCTGGTGAGACTTTTCTTGCATGTGCAGTGACAAGCAGTCGGCGTAGGAAATCAACGCGTGTGGTTCTCCAGCGCTCAGGAGGGAGGATGTGCATTGCCATCACAGTGAAGTAGTGTGGCCCATCAACTTCATATGAGCTCTCCACCCACTTGTCACATGGCTGCTCTAAGAAGCTCTGCAAGTTCTTCTCCTCTCGTGATGTGGCCCTTGTGCTAAATAAATAAATAAATAAATAAATAAAGAGGAATTTCTTACTATAGCATGTGCACAGAATTTCACACATGGTTCTTGTCACTGGTTTAAAATGGCACTGTGCGTCCGTATCCAATTGCTTAGGAACATACGTGTTGAGGACGTAGAGGACAGTATGGATGATGTAGGGAATGAGGTGGATGTTGCTCTCGCGGCCTCCTCCCCCTGTATCCACGCTGAAAGATTGTTCCATTGCAAAGCGCAAGAACAGCAGCTTGGTGTCGTGGATATTGAGCTGGTACGTGGGCTCTCTTTGCCCTGTGCATTCCTGTAGATATGTGTTGTGCCTGCAAGCCAATATAACAACACACAATTCAACGTGTATTTCAGAAAGATCAGAGCAGAGACTCAGATGAAACAATGTGACCTACCTTGCCAGACAAGTGGCAAATGCTGATTCAGGTACGTGCGGCCCCCAAACAGGCAAGAGTCCATTGCACTTGGTGTTGGCGTTCTGCAGAGCGGCACTTTCCCACTCCTCACGCCCTCGGGCAAGCCTGATGCAAAGATCAGAGCGTAGGGTCAGGTAAAGCCGTGTTAAAGTAAGACGAAAAGATGGACAAAAAAATGTGTGTGACTGTACCGGACAGCAGCAAGATGGCAGTCATAGTGGACTATGTTAAAGTGCGAGACAGTGCTATAGCCTTGCTGCTTGCGGGGTTTGTTCTCAAACTCCTCCAGGGCCACACGCTTCGTAAAGGTGTAGATACCCAGGACCTTAGTTGGCTGTGCCGAGAAACACTAATTACTTTATATGTGCAAGACAGAGTGACATTTTGTGATACGTAAACATGTAACCACAAATGACAGTTCAGTGTGGGTACCTGAAACTTGTAACCTTCTCGGCAGATACAGCAGGTTAGACCTGGCTCCTCTATAAGCTCCTCCATCTGCTTCAATAAGGACGTCTTCGTCACAACCTGCCCTTTCTCGTTGGTCTGAAACAAAACATTCACAACTCAGAGATGAGGGCACACTTACGGATGCAGAGCACGTCATAACTTCATAATTACAAATGAACCCAGAAACCTTTCCTGATAACCAGAGGTGTTCTGACTTGATGTTTCTTTCTTTATTTTTTAACTGACCAACACAGCAGCAGTAACTACGTATGGGTGGTCCATATTGTGAGAGACTCACAGTCATTCCTAATGTGCCCAGAGCTTTCTGCCTCATTGCCATAGCCATCCGCTTCTTCTCTGCTCGTGTCTCCCTTCGAGCCGCGTCAATTTTCAGGTTCACTTCTGCATGCTCCCTCAAAGCTTCCAGAAGGTTCTCAGCCAGAGTGCCTATTCCCTCGTCACTTGATACCTGCTCCAGCTTGTGCAAATTACTTATAGAGTCTGTTCCAATCAGCATCTAAAGAACACAAAAGAAAACACACGGTGAGATTCAACACCTCTTACTAAACATGAAGTAAGTGAGCGACAGTTGAATATTCTTGAGTAATAACAAGTACCTGTGTAGGGGGATGCTGGGTGGCCAGACCACGTAACAGTCTGAGGATAAAGGGAAGGGCTGGTCGGGCGAGGAACTTCTTCCAAACATCTGCATCCAAACTGTAACACATGCAGCAGGTTAGCAAAGGCTATACAAAAGAAACAGAAAAGACAGGAGCAGGGCTGTAGGATGTGTAAATATTGTCACACATGCTAGGAAAAATTTGTACTTTGCTGAAACTACACAGAATTGCACCTCAAGTCTCTAACCTCAAGTCAAATCCCAAGTATTCAGCTGAGAATGTTGGCACATTATTGCACATAAGAATGTCATATCAGGGCTGAACTGAACCAAGCAGATAATATAATCTGCCTAAGGACGTATGCGTATTTTGGACATTGCTTCTTTTTCATTATAATACTCATGATACAGGGTTTTTTTTATGAATAAATAAATGAAGAACTGCTTTCTGTATATGCACTTTTTGGATATAGCTTTATAAACTGTTTTTTTATTGTACAACAGGCTCAAAAAACACTAAGAAGTGATGGTAACAGAACTGCTTCCATAGTGTCGGTGTCAGGGTGCCACGCCCTTGATCTGGAGCCACATCAAACCTAACACT
The DNA here is from genome assembly GCA_025674565.1 of Synodontis membranacea. NCBI lineage: Eukaryota > Metazoa > Chordata > Actinopteri > Siluriformes > Mochokidae > Synodontis > Synodontis membranacea. The sequence goes on from JAOVYU010000024.1 coordinate 9,544,925, forward strand.
GTTGTTCACTGCACTGAAATGAATTGTTACTTTAATGAATTAAACGTGTGGGGGCTGACATTCCTGGTTAAATGTTTTAATCCAGGTGGAAATGTAATAAGTCTATAGTCTAAAGTCACAGTTGTGTGTCAGTCTCATGTCAGTCTGAGTCAAACTCCAAGTCAGTACGACAATGTGACTCGAGTCTAAGTCTATAACTCGAGTGTGCAGTCAAGTGCTCGTGGTAGTTGACTTTCCACATCCTGTTTCTGCTATTATTTCTATAGTTAAAATGATGAATCATACCTCTAGAACTCTTTAGCAAAATTATTTTGGACATTTCCCCTGTGTACTACAATGTCTTAACTTCTAAAATTGAAACTTCGATTTACAAAACTCCATCTGTAATATGAGACTTCTACAACCAGTGCTGTCCCTCAAAAAGTTAATAAACAGCCCAGAGAAGTGAAGTAGAAATGGCAATACTTTTTGGCACTGGGGATATGTTTCTTCATGTAGTCCAAAGCACTTTGGGTGATGCCCTTCTGGAGGATTAGATCTTTCAGCTGATGGCCATTGCTGTTGTTTTTGATCCCTGCTGCAATTTTACAGAAACAATCTAGGAAGACCTTATCATCTGCATTGTGCTCCTCATCATACCTTAAAAAAAAAAAGAAAAGAAAAAAAAAGAAAGAAAGAACAAACAGCAAAGGAATTATTGGTGGAATGTCCAAACTGATGTTGCACTAGCACATCACAAGCAAAATATTAGACATAAGTGATTGCTGTACTTGTCAAAACTGCAGCAAGGCTTGAAGCGCTCCACCAAGATGTGCATTTTCTCCAGTTCTCCAAAGGAGAGGTAGGGGATGATGCGGAGGAGGCCCTGTAGAACGCTGGGGTTGGAGCGTACAAAAGTAGTGTTGATCTGGTCCAGCAGCATCACCAGCTGGTCCTTGTCACCAGTCAAAAGCAGGTTACTCTACAACATGAATAAGAGCACAGTTCGAGTACATACTTTAAAAATCCACACAGCAACAGTCTAGGAAATAACTACTGGTCTAATAAATCTCATGTGAATGCGACAGATAAAATATGGCTCACCTTGTCTTCAGACAGAGTCTCAGCATTGGCCTCATCCAGAATGATCTCCATGATGCTGAGGACCTGCTCTGCTATAGCTGCCCCTCCACTGTCCTTACTCTCCTGCTCAGCTACCAGTGCCTGATGAGTACAAACACTCACAATGGTGAATAAACATGTGTACACATTTATGCTAGTCTCAAGTGTTCAGGAAAGCAAAACGTGTTACCCACCAGGTTCAACGTGCCCAGCATAACGTTAAGTGTGTTCATTTCTGGCTTAACCAGCTGCTGTCTGTTGATTTTTACTTTCACACAATAACTAAACAGCTTCAGCAGGACCTAAAAAAATTGAGAACAAAGTTAGAGATTCTAAAACTTGTACGTATAATATTTACACATTGGCAAATTCATTATATCCAAAACATAAGGTAAAAGAGCTTAAACAAAACAAGTACATTTTTACTTACTGTGAGTAGATGCCTGCCCTGTTTGAAGTCCTTGATTCCAGACAGTCTGTTTAGCATGCACTCCAATCCACCACACTGTGCCATAACCCCCGCCATTTTATACACCTCCTCATCATCCTCTTCCTCATCTGTAATTACAGGAATCAGATAATTAGCTTGTAATCATGAAGCTCACTGAAGGTCTTCTTATGACCGTTACTCAAGTTCACATACCTGTGGTAGAGTCCAAAGACTCAATAAATTCCTCCGTGGCATCACCCAGAAGGCCTCTCATGCGGTAAATGATTCTCATTGGTTCACCCTTGGAAATGGGTACAACGTTAGTCTTTCTTTTTGAAGCCAAAGTAATCAAACAAGGACAAAAAAAAAAAGGCACAAAAAGAAAAATGTTTTAACTATACCTCATTGGTTGGGCACCAGACCTTTTTGTAAACCTCAGCCACAGACAGGTCCAAGCTGATGATCTTGTTGTTTACAAGAAGCTAAACAGATAAAGCATTCAAAAAAAGATTCAATAAAATGTCAAAGAATATAACACCAGCAAAACCAACCTTGCCCCCCCCCCCCCCCCCCCCCCCCCCCCCCCCCCCCCCCCCCCCCCCCCCCCCCCCACC
>JAOVYU010000024.1:9666346-9685475 GCA_025674565.1 Synodontis membranacea
GGGGGGGCATTGGGGGTTCGAGGCCCGCTCCTTTGCCATGGAGTGTTCAGTAGCCAGTCGTTAATCCCGCTTTCATTTTCGCCGACAAAATGCCGAGAGTCTTGTGTGGAGAGCCGATGGGACGCTGATCAGCTAACAAAAGGCACTTCTTCCACAAGACTGACCAGGCGAAACGCTGCTTCAGGGCAGCTATAAAACCCAAGCGTGCCTCTTAGTGAAAAGTAGCATTTAGACCATACATTTACAATGGATCATCTTTGTTTACAAAGCTGCGTATTGGGAAATTGAATCAGGAACCTCCATCACAAGCACATGTCTAGTGCACACACTGGTGTCCAAAAAAAAAAAAAAAAGAAAAAATGAAAAATCACTGAGAATATTTATATTTTTTTAAATTAATTTGCCTGGATGTTATTTTTCCAGTCAAAAATAATGTGTGGTCCACTACGAACACTTCAGCATTTTAAAATCAACCCATTTACATCCATCCCTATCTGTGATGCCAGTGTCAGTCTACAGAAATGTGCTACTCGTCTGAACAATTTATTGCGTCCTGTGAGACTACACTGAATTTAAAATCAGCAGACGATGGTTTAGTTTTAAAAAGCTTATAATCACAATAGTACTAATAGTACTATCGTTTTTTTTTCAGCTTAAAGAAATTCAAAAGTCAACACTCATCTATTCTTTTCTAAAACCACTTTTGTTCTTTCAATGTTCCAGCCATTTGTTTGAGCAAAGATCATTTTGTTGTCTCGCAGCCTCCACAGCCGACTTAAATACAGTCACAATAAAGAGAGTGAGAGAGAGAGAGAGAGAGAGAGAGAGAGAGAGAGAGAGAGCGAGAAATGGAGAAACTCTCTTGTGCGGTGTCTTTTGGCTTTTCCACATTGTCCATTCAGGCAGGTTGATGAACTCCTCCAAAAGTTTATTAAGAGGAGCGAAACAAAAGGCCCTAAAGCCTTTAGGCAAGCAGGGAGACAGTTTATAAACTGGCTGCCATTGTTCCTCAAAGGCGGGTGCATGAATAACTTTGAATGGGCTCTATCAAACTGACATGATCAAGTCAGACAACAGCATGTTAAAAGGACAGCCTTTTCTTTCGGCTGCAGGGATCAGTATATTTCCTGCATTAATGTACATCTGCGGTAGGAGGGCTCCAAGCTGGGCACTCTTGCCCTTGGTCAATATGCTGAGCCGCAGTCTTTAGACTGCTTGAAGAAAAAGTCTGTGTTCTTCACGCCCACAGTGGGCAGCAGGTGTCACAGGCCTGGGAGGAGTATGGTAATCTCAAGTGCAAAAAGAAAAGGGTCAACCCTTTTTTTCAAAGACTCTAAAACAGACTGTTTTCCAAGTGAGTGACTTGGAATTGGCTTTTTTGTAGCATTGGATGTTGTCTTAATGCAAGTTATAGGATTTGCATTTCTATGACTTGCTGCAGAAAGGTTTAAAGGTTTCGAAATGTTTGCACGCTGCTTGTCAAAGCTATTTCTCTCGTGAAACTATTAGATATTATAATTTAAGCTATAGTGATCTTTTTTTTCTTTTCTTTTTTTTTTTTTTTACATGGAAAGTATTAATAGCCCAAATAATTATTTTGAAATTTAGCATTTTTAAGCAAGTACATTATTACAGTCTTTAGATTATAAAGAGATAATAAAAATTTTGTTTTTGAAAAAACAAAGGTGGGAAGTAAGTAAAATGTTACTGGTGGGAATTAAATACTCTAGGAGTTTATGGCATATTGGTCAATTACCATCTGGGTCTTTAAAAGATATATTGTGATTATAACATGCCCTTGTTTTTTACTGACCACTCAAAGTGGACTTTCTAACCCATTAGAGTGCCATCAGGTCTGAGTAATCATAACAAATGAGAAAAACGTACCTGAAAACAAAAGAGTACTTGTGTGTATAATGTGCTGTGGCCAAAGAAGAATGGGTGTTGTGATTTGTGACTCTTCTAGCCCTCACTTTCACCAGAGTTGTCCTGCAGGACATGGCAGAGGGGGTGGCAATCCATTCACCCTGACATGTGCTACTTATTGGATATGTAAACAGATTTAAGCAAAGATGGAAATGCAAGGTGATCATAGTAATTGTAGGAATATACTATATAGAGGCCAGATTAGGGAAAATGGCATTATGTGAACACCACAACAATATAATACAGTGATGTCTTTTAAAGAAAAAAAAATTGAGCGTTCTCAAGTTCAAATTGAGATTTCCATAAATATTTTACCTGACCAAAGATGAATATTGTTCTTCTATGTGAGAGATTGGTTGTGTCCATTTATGTGCTTGTATTTATCATATTTATCATCTGTGCATAACATTGTGTCCAAGCAACAATGTTTTATTAATTTTCGGTTAATTTGTAGGAGTTGATTTTCTGGTGTTAACTTAATGTGTTAAAAAACGAGTTGAAAGGACACTCTAAAAACTAAAGGAATCAATTACTTAAGAGAGCTGGTGTCATTGAGAAGTGTTGAGATTCAGCTCCTGCAGATTTATGAAATAACGCTCTGGTGATACGCAGAGTTAAATGTAAACTATGCATAGAGTCGACTCTGCATCTGAGTTATGTTATTAATATTTTAGAAAATGTTTAATTAACACTGCAAAGATTGGGACAAAATATGCACAAGCACAGTGTTAAAATGAAGAGTCGATTTAATGCTATAGAATTTGCAGTGTATTAATAACCTTATATAGACATCAGTGTGGATAAATTCAAAGATTTCTGAAATTGGCAGTGCCTGACATTCACATTGACAGCGTTTGGCATTTTCTTGACCTTTGTTGGTTTAATAACCCAATACTACATAAATACTTTTCTTGCTGTCAATTACTTGCATCCACACCTCACTAAACATAAGCCGTGAAATAACTACAATTGTTTAAGATGTTGTGAAAAAATAGCGCATGAGTCTCCAAAGTTATGGGAACTTGTTGATACTGATGAGCCAAGCTGACCTGAGGCCTCAGGCTGCATTTGTTGCAAGGATACGTTTCCTTTCTTACAAAAATGTTGAAAATATTGTGTGCCATGCTTTTGTACCACCAAAATAATCATGCAAAATTGAATGTTTGTTTTAAAGAAATGAGTATTTACTTTTTTTCACAATTCCATTAAAATGTCACCAAACCAGTCATCCCACCATTATGGCTCAAATTAAAATAGACCAAAGCCAAATGCTTAGAAAAGATGGCGAGTGACAGAAGATGATCAGACCGGTTCTCAATGAAAAGTGCCTCCAATTTGTCCTGCCATAATGTTTATTTTTTATTTTAATTCATACAAAGATGTTCAACTATGCATGCCTCCAGTTTGTGAAGGCTAAAATTTCAGCCTGATTGAGATGACATTGGAAGCATGGCCCATGTAATGTCTAGCACTAATTAAGTGGAGAGGCATTTGTCCCGCATCAGTCCTATGATTAGCAGCTAACACCATAGTCCAATAGCTTAAAAATCAGCATCAGCCCACGCTTCTTAAGGCCATAAAATTTCCCATTTTATGCTTTTTAGTGGCTTCACCCCAAGATTCTTCATTAGCCTTATTTATAAGTAGTGCGCTCGTACAAAGACAATAAACATGTTCCTAGAGTGTTACAAATCAGAAATGTGCTCAGATTTTTTCCACCATCTTAAAACGTGAAAGCGGTGGGCAGTGGGAGAGTGATAGAGGACCCGCTCCCGTCTCCCCATGCAGCTTCAAAATGGGCTCAGGCTATTTTTACTCAGATTTTCTCCTTCATTTGTGTTACTCATTTGAATAACTACTCTGAAGTACCCCTTATTCTTGAAGCGGTGCTTTTTTGTTCATTGTTTGATTGAGAAATATTGACTTTGATTTCACAGATGGTTTATACTGTATATGGCAGTGCTTAGATAATATAGATGTTTATATAATAATATTGACTAAATAATACTATTTAGTTTGTATTCAAATTCTGAACTCTAGATTTCTGGAAGACTGTTAAAAGAAACCTTCTTAGTATTATGTCACAATTTAAAGGACTTTAAAGCATGATGATCTCTAAGGAGGTTCATTGAGCCCAAATGGCTTTCTTTCAGAAGGAGAAAAAAAATGTGTTTATTATTCTGATTTAAAAAAAATGATACATTTAATTAAAAAAAAAAAAAAAGTTTTAGATATAAGCCTCAGGCTGTCCACATAGTGCCTGCATCTAAAGTATTGTATATAAAGGATTTAATTTTAAATCTTAAAGCTAAACCACTGGTAGAGCTGACAGTCAGCACTTTTTTGTTTATCTCTCAAATGCAAGGATGTGCAGATAAAGACTTTCTAAGACATAATGCCTTCACAACAAATATATATATATATTTTTAATAGTTATAATATTATAGTTATAATTTAAGAGATTATCCAAGTAGCTTCCTGGAATTTCCATCACTGTAGTGTAGAACGCTTTAGATTACATTGTTCTTTTTTTTTTTTTTTCTTTTTTAGGTTTTAGATTATATGTGCCTGCAGTGTGTTTGAAGTAAACATGTTTGGCACTAATATTCTTATCTAGTGCATGAGTATTTTTTTTAAATGTGCCAAATAAATGCATATAATCTAAATGATACATTATAATATCTATACGCAGAGAACCTTTCTGGTGGTACTGTTCTGAAATTTTGGACACATTTTTGCAAGCACCTGTGCACGTGAGCACTTTTCTGAGGAATGAATTAAAGTGGAATTCAATTAAGGCGTGCAAGTTTAAAGGTCTGATTTTCTTCTGAATCTCTTCCTCCTTTTAGAAATTTGATTAAGTTCCACCATTTTGATTGCTTTTGACCTCAATTACCAAGATCCATATCCCAGGAAATGGATTCTGTATAAAAAAAAAAAAAAAGAGAACGTATGAGGCTGGTGTAAATGGACACCTGCTTTTCACTGGCAGTCTGCACAGTGCTGGCAGGTAGAAACCGAATTACAACTTTCTCCGTATTCTATTGACTGCCTCAGCATTTCCCAGCAAAAGGAGTCCACTTTTCATGTAGCAAGCAAAAGGAAATTCTCCCATCGCCTCATACTGCCTGAAGTGATATTAAGAAATTTGATTCTTAGTGCACAGATTTAAATTTCAGAGCAGGGACCGGACAAGGCACTCAGACGTTTTTATGTTCACTTAAAATGTGGTGATGAAATGTCAAGAGGCTATGCAACCGAGGCAAAAAAAAAAAATAAAAAATCCATCTCTCGTGTGTTACTACAACTCAGGCCAGACACAGATGACTTTACTCAAAGTTTTCTAGATTACGACTCATTTCTTAACCTTTTCGTAGACCAAACATGCGGCTGCCACATTCCAGGACATTCAAAACCTAAGAGACACAAGCCATCCTTGGCCACCCCCCCTCTCCCCATGGTGCCGGCCCTCTCCCCAACCCCTTAATGGATTAATATGCAGGCAGCACTTTCCAGTGGCGCTTGGGCACAGAAAGTCAATATGTCAGCATTTATTGATGCCCCACAGAGCTGTGCAGGGTTTTCAGCCCTCTTTTCAGGCTTAAATGGTCCCCTAAGGTGCTGCCTCTATTGGGCCTGAAAGGCTAGGGAGGCCCCCGAGGCTCTCTGTTGTTTAAGGTGAGCACACTCACACACACAGGCAATGGACAAAAAGACCACTGAGCCTTCAAGCACATGACAAGACCTATAAAAGAGCATCACCCATCACCTCTCCTTCACATTTTCCTTTTTCCCTCCAAACTTTTTTTGTGCACAGCGACAGAAAGAAAAGAGAGCTAATTGTTTGTTGTGGGAGCTTGGAGATTATAGAGCCTTCCCCCCTTTTCTTCCTTTTTCTCTGTTTCCTTATGCAGTTTCTTCTTCTTCTTCTTCTGTATTGAGGATGTGCTTTTATCCCATGGAATGAAAGGAATGGACATAAACACACCGGCATTTCAGTTTGCCAGCTTGTCTTCAAAAGTTATGTATACTGTAATTTTAGCTATTTTTTTTTAAAATAGGAAACTAAAATATTACAGTTTATGCAGTTAGAGGAATCAAAGTAAAATATTGAAATCAAACATAATTGTCATGCACAGTCATTCACAACTGTTTTGCATTTATAAAGTACAGTAAACCTCATTTTTTCATAAATCCCCATCTTAGGGTCAGCCAGATTCTAATGTCTTGCTTTGTGTTTTTCTGTTGTTTGTGTGTATTTTTTTTAATGCCTCGGTCAGTCTGCACCCCTGTCTCCTTCTGCTTCCGCATTTCAGTCCTTCGCACAGACGACAGGATCGACAGGTCGGCTTAAATCCAGCCTTCAAGCCACATGGACTGTTTTGTAGCAGATGCACATTGGAGATAGGAGATTATCATAGTCAGTTTGTACATTATTTCTTCCCTCTTTCCTGCTCCCCAACTGACCTATAAAGAGGACACTGGAACAACTGTGAAAACAAGAGAGAAACTGGAGAGAGGTTGGAGTTGGGTTACAGTCGTTGATGAGAACACATTTTTTGGCAGTTTTGGTGGAGTCTCTTTAAAGTGAAATTGATAGTAGTGGTTTGCATTTATTGTGAGGCAGGGCTGAGGGTGATTTCAATGGATTTTCCTCTGCTGTGAATTTGCACAGTGTGGAAAAAAAAAAAAAAAATACCATCTGTTTTCTTCCTTAACAAATTGTTGCATTAGAATTAGCTCTTAAAAAAAAAAACAGGGGTGGTCTTCTGAAGAATCACTTTGGATTGTAAATAATAGTCCATGTAGTGCATAGACTATATTGACGGAGACTCCATGCCATGGCTCATTACTTTCCATGGCTAACAGCGGCCGAGCGTATTGCTCTAATTTGCTAATCGTCGCTTGTTAGGAATGAGGAGAGCAATAATGTGCCCTGGCTAATGTGTGACACAAGCTATAATGTTGTTTAGACTGCCAGGCCTGATGAAGACAAATGTGTAAATGTTTGCCACCGTGCTAAGTGCAATGCCCTTTCAAGAATGTGCAGCTGTGGAGTGCCACATTTCCTCAGGCCCTTTTAGAAGCCGGCAGGAGCGGCTGAAGGAGAGCGAGAATGAAAAGAGGGCTGAGAGGAGGAAAGTGTGGCTGTGATGATGAATATCCCATCTGCTGCTTCACTGGCGGTGCTGGCGGTTGATGGGAAAGATAGAAGAGAGGAGCTTGTGTTGGGTGGTCATGACTCCTCTTTGGCCCCAGTCACACTTCACCCATAGCAGTTAATCACCATCCTGGATTTGGTCATTTTTAACGGGTTCTACAGCCTAGGGCTGATGATGTTCAATAACACACATTATGAAGTGAAAAGTCTTTGAAAGGATTGCTGTACTTTTTTTTTTTTTTTTTTTTTATAATTCCCCTGTTTAATTTTTTTATGGCTTACTTGATGCTCAGGTATGAATCAATAAACAAAATCTTTCCTGGTTATATGATTAATTGTGCTGTGAATTCCTATAAGCAGTGTCACTACCACGGTGTGCAGTCAACCTGAGTCAAATGCAACAAGAATCTTGTATCTTGTCCTTTTGGAGTCTAATCTGAAGTTCCTTTTTTTGTTCTAGTATCTAGTATCTAGGCTTCCAACCAGGTTTACACCAATATTAGGCATTTGACAAAACCCTGGAGGACCTTCAAGGATTAATGCCTTCTTAATAATTCTTAATTAAGCTTTCATTTCATGATAAACAAGAACATTTTATCAGCATCCCTTGAACTTTCAAATAGAATTACATGTCATTTTTATTATAATCAGGACCTTCTTCATTATCACAGAGACAGATGAACAGCATGAGAAGTGCTCCTGATGGAATTCTAAAGCAGATATATCGTGTCCCATTTACCGTGTACCAAAGCTGAGCTTCTAGGCAGCATATGTTTTACTCTATTCCATTTATGCTGTAGCACATTCATCATATCTGCGAACTTGCCACGGGCCCATTTGTGCGAAGGGACCTAGCATGCCAATTGTGGGATCTCTTTTCCGAGACAAAGATGAGGTTCAGGTTTGTGCTGCGTATCTGCGCCAGCATCTGTTTCATTACCATAATCCCGTCTTCATTATAGTGGGAGATAGAAAGGGAGAGACGCTGACCTTCAGCAGGAGCACGCTGTCAAACTTATTCTCTTTCTATCGTGTGGAGCAGACCCGGTTGCTCATGTGCTGTGATGTGGCAGCTAAATGACGTTGTAATTGTTGTGACCAGGGCAGAATGAGATGTGGCAGGATGCATACTCATCAGTCATGCATGCACCTCTCTCTCTCTCTCTCAAGCTTCTGGCCTCTCGAAATGCATTGCTTAGATTTATCTCTTCAGCTTTTATTTATTCAGCAGCTGGTGAAGAGAGAGAGAGAGAGAGAGAGAGAGAGAGAGAAAAAACCAGGGTGGTATTTGGCTGGGTGGGTGTGCAATTTGTAGGGGGGGTAGTTGAGAATGGCAATCAGAAACATTAATAGGACCGATCTCTGACTGAGGCTGAATCTGCCCAGATAACTGTGTGGGTTGGTGATGCAAAGCAAGGCTGGATACTGGTGGATTTTCTTCCCCCTGTTTGAAATCCAACAGCATGTAGGAAAGCGTAAATAAATTCCACGCTGTCTCTGAAATGAAAGCTGCAGCCACCCTTAGGTCTCGGAAGGTGCCTTTAGAATGTGATCTATGGACCTCTGCGCTGGCGTCGAGTATTGTCATGGCGACTTAAAGCCAAAGTGCTTTGTCACAATCTTCCCTAAAATCAACAAAGGGATATTTTGCTCCATGTACGGAGCTGTTTGTATATGAGTATATTTTTACCCCAGCCTTTCAGAGGAGGTGCCACTTGGGGGGAAAAGGAATCTTTGCAAAGAGAAAAGGCAGAGGAATTGATTTAATTAATGCGGCCTCATGTCCTACGGCCACATGTAATCCGTTGAGAACTGTGCAGCGTGAGCTCTGGGAGACAAAAAGACAGCAACCAGAAGACTCCTCAAGTGGCCTGTAATGAGAGTCTCTATGTAATCCCGTAATTCCTTGTTTAATTAAACTGTGGTGCTGGCCTGAAGTTGGAGCCACTTTGAAGGCATTGCTTTTTTTTTTTTTTTTTTTTTTTTTTTTTAAAGCACTTTTATTTAGGCCGGTCTTGGACTTTTTCAGGATTTTTTCCATACATTTTTTTTAAACAAACAGAACGCACATGAATTCCATAGTCTGGAGGCATGAGGCATCAATATCACGACTACGGGTTGCAGAGGGATATACGGCGAGTTCGAAAGTTCGAGACCAATGAAAATGCTTCCATTTTGCATTCATTTCTAACGGAAAACTACGTTTTTCTTTACAAATTATATTATCAGAAACAACTTAGAATCTTAGAAATGCTTACATGATGTGCATAGAATCCACCAGTTGGTGTAAAACCTGATGATCGATGTTAAGTCCAATTCATCAGTGTGCTGTCTGAACACACACTCCGAAGGAAGGGATAATTCTGACATTTTTGTACCTTTTGCTACAGGAAATTGCATGGTCAATATCACACACTTGCTTACATTCTAAATAGTTCAATATTTGAGATTGAATTCATATCATATTGAATGCATATTCAAGAACATTTACTTTCTTTGCATACTTTTTTCTCCCCCAGAATTCTAAAAGTTTATGTTTATTTCTAGTTTTTTTTTTGTTTAAAATAAAATGCTTTAAAATTTGGACCTGACTGTATATAGCTATAATGTATTTATTTATTTATTAGCATTAAAGATATAGGAATCACTTGCCATTTGCTTAAAACATGTTTTCAGGTAGTAGTAATTGTAAAGACTATGCACTCTTACACTAGGAAACAGATTTGTGATTAGTGACATACATATTACATACACTTTTCTCTGGAAAGAACATAAGGAGTTAGCCAGGGATATGGAACAGGGATAACTTGAGGGCTGTAGTACATGGCTTAATGGCTTACGTTTTGCCTTCTATGTTTGACGCCTTGATAATTATCAGCTATAACACTCTTATCCTTAATAAAGATAAGCATATGTTTTGCTGTGATATTTGTATTTACCTGCGCTGCTCAACCGTCAACTCTTGCTGTCCCCTCTGGCAGCATATATCCTGAATCAGAGCACGAGTGAACATGAGATGCTGTCATCATTAGTGCTGATATACCTCACAAATTCCTATCCGGCGTATTCACCCAGAACAGCCAGGCCATTTCATACTGACAGGCTGCATGGGCTGGATTTAGTGTAAATTTCAAAACGATTGCTTTAAACAGCTTTAAACACTGCTCTTGTTTGAATTTTTATCCTGCCACTGGAACTATGTGTCATTCCAACCAGGACACAAATACTGAGTAGAATAGGTCAGATCATAGGGGGGTCAGAGCTATCAGTTCATGTCCCGAACCATTCTCCAATAATATTGCCTGAAGCCGTCTCCTATAAACCCTAATCAAGCCCTCTGCTTGAACCATGCTCCTGCTGGGCATTTCCATACCAAATACCACCACAAAGAGCGGTAAAAGTCATAACCGTCATTAAAGTAGAGGTGTCAATCATGAAAGAGTAAGAGTGTGAGCGATGAGATCTAGGACCGGAGGAGTAGCAGGATCACTTGCTATATAGTGGCTCATGGCCTGTTCCATCTCCTCCAAAATCAGCCCCCTTTTCAGAGGAAGCTGGTTGGGAAGCCCCTGGCAGCACTGGCCAATGAGGAGCCAGGGTTCAGCCGTACCTAATGTGGAATGGCTTAAATTTGTGGGGAAGTCATGGCCTGGATTAAGGCCTGCATCTGCAGCACTGGGCCCCTGATGCTGCCAGGGGGATTTTTAGAGGATCAGCCCACTGCTGCCCAGACTGGAAATAAATAAGGAATAAACTCGAGGCAGAAAAGCTCTTAGAGCCTATCTTTATCATTCCATTAATGTGGAATGGGAGAAGGCCCTTGATGTGACTTAAAGAATAAAGCAAAAAAAAAAAAAAAAAAAAAGTAGATTTATCTTTGATCTGTCTTTGAGTGGACTGTTGTTGGGCCTGATGAGAATTTTGAACAAGATAAAAACAACAACAAACAAGGATGATATGGTTAGATAAATTTTATACCAATGATATTTCACTGACAGTACAGTGATTTGTTAATGCTTTTCATTCCGTTATTAAACATTAAAGCTTGTAGTGAAATTTTCATTTAATGCATATGCTCATTGTTCCGTATATGATAATATCCATTTTTTTATGTGCATCCTTCCCCTGCTTCAGTTATCACCTACACATATTTCCCATCTTTTAGGTGATGGATTTAATCTCATTCTCTTGTAAAATGAAAACATTCCTCCACTGAGCCGCTAAACAGCAGTGCTGTGTTATCTGTAATTGACATGGATAGCTGTGGTGTTAAAGATAATCTGCTGTCTGCATTTTAAAAGCAGCGAGAATACATTGCGTACCTGCTTTAAAAGACGCAACATAATAAAATACTATGGATATTAAGGCAGTTCCAGTTTTGTTTCAGTGCCGAACAATAGTGGCTCGCTAAGGTGGTCTGCTAAGATTAACTCCCCCAGCACTCCATCATGGCCTCGGGGCCAGTTAGGATTTGTCCTCCCACGGAATTGCATTTACGAAAGCTTTGCTTTTTTTTTTTTTTCCATATAAACAAGAAAACGATGTGTTCATAGTTGCTTGAAATTCATGTCATCATTTTAATTTCCTCGTCAACCATTCTCCATCCATCCTCCCACTGAGGGTGAAATCTGCCACGAAATTAGTGACGATTAAAAGACTTGAGTTAGTTGTTAACACTTAAATATTGATTTTTTAACCTCATACGGACTCTTCTGGCAATTACAGGGAGTCGTGCTGATGACGGTTCGGATGTGGACTCGGAGCCAGATCTGCCGCTGAAGAGGAAGCAGAGACGCAGTCGAACGACGTTCACCGCCGAGCAGCTGGAGGAGCTGGAGAAGGCCTTCGAAAGGACGCACTACCCTGACATCTACACCCGAGAGGAACTGGCTCAGAGGACTAAACTCACAGAAGCTCGTGTACAGGTATGCTATCTTTCTTTCCACCACTGGTTTCTAATCCTGCTTGCACTGAGAATATCACATTATGAAAGCGTTGTGTAACAAAACGTCAGGAACATCACCTGACTTGAGAATCGATGCGTGAGGAAAGTGAGCAGATCCAGATAATCAGATATTTATATCTATTTATATTATTAACAGTCTGTGGGGAACACAGGTAGCTCTCACAATGAATTTATTATTATCGTATACGCCCAGATGTGCTATTGATACTTGCCATAACGATACAGCGATCCGTCTTAAATCCATCAGTCTAATCTTAGTGACCTGCTGAGAATACAGTACCATCACTTATGAGTGCTGATATTAAACAGCAGTTAACTTTACTGCAGGAGAAATGAGAAAAGTTGAGAGCGCAGTCTTTTATTTTTGGGTAGAAAGTGACCGTAACTGCAGCTTGTCACTGTTTTATGAAAGGGCTCTATGTGTCTACCATTAAACATTAATGATGCGAGTGAACCGTTTACCATCACTAAACAGATCTCTCTTAAATCTCATCCGTGCTACAACCCCTCCTCACATAAATATCTGAAACAGTGAGGAGGGAAACTACAGTAGAGTTATAGCAACAGCTGTGGTAGATGAGGGGAGGGGGATAAAACAAGAAGGAGTGCATTCCTGATGGATTTCTCACTCCAGCTCTTGGCTGAGATTGTTTCTTCCCACCACTTTCAAGCCCACCGCTGCTCCTTATAAAATTTGCTGCATATCAGAGTGGATCCCTCGTGCTCTCCTGGGAAGTCTTTCTACACCAGCAACATTTATCAATCAAGAGCTTGTGAAAAAAAAAGAAAAGAAAAGGAAAAAAAACAAAAAAAAAAACATGGCAGCTTACTTCAGCTGCTTGATTTCTTTGACACCTCGGATCGGTTTTGTGCCCGATACAGCACCGTTTTTAGTTACACAGCATACAACCTAACACATTTTATAATTAAAGACGACAATTTTATTAGATGGTACACTGTTCCTTATAACCTGCTAGGGTACAATGGTAAAGGGGTTTTATTGCATGGTATATGATGCTGAGCGTGTAGGGGAAACCTGTCGTAATTATCACATACCCCAATTAAACTGCAGCTGTCCCTTTCGATCATTTGCCTTTATATTTCTCAGGCAAAAGAAGATTCCAACCCACTCCAACCCACTTTCTTTCTTTCACATACAGTAGAATGACAGTTTTAGTAGAATTACACTGATTAAGTTTCTGGAGATGAAGTAAACCAAGTTTGACTTAAAGTGAATTATAGAAAATTATATATATACAAATTTATTTACTCAGGGTGTCATACTTTTATAACAGAAAATAGTGAAATATACCTCCAATACTGCTGAGGGTAACAACACAGCTATAAATCTGAATTCATTACTTGGAATTAACAGATAATGTGTTCAAAACAGACAAATACATGAATAGGAGTAACACTCTTTATAATAAGTGGGGTTTGGTCCAGCCATCTGAAATGAGCATTGCCTTTCAAAATGAATTTCAAAATTAAACCATGTTTCTGTACAAAATGGCCCAAAATTCACAAAAAAAGAAATTCACCTTTAATTTATTTGACTAAAATGTGATTTCAGCTTATCATTTTGGTTTTAGAACACATAAATTCCCAGCAGAGCCACTGCTCCATTTTGCCTATGCAGACGACACACTGCGCTGGGGTCTCCAAAAATGTATTTCATTATATTTTGTGAACGAAAAAGTACTTTTTTCCCTCCAGCATCACCGTTGATTCTAGTGGTTTCCTGTGTTTCTGTTGGCATAGTGGTAGAATTCACATTTAATTAAAATAAAATTCTTGTTTAGGCTTAAGTCCCTGGGCCACAGATATAAAGAGTTGCATTGCATTACACATCTATGATATACAGCATACGTCTCATATTTACATCACAGTTCACTGCAAAAATGATTTGTTGTGTCTTGCCGTAAAAGTTTGAGTTCATTGTAACTTATATAATACAATGTCTTCCACAATTATTGGCACCCCGTGTAAAGCTTAGTAAAAAGGGTTAGGAAAAAAAAATTCATATTTTGGTCAAGTGTAACTGAAGCATATTTGCCATTTTAAATTGTGCATTTTTGAATGGAAAATGCCCATTTCTCCTGTTAGGGCAATAATAAAAATTTAGACATCAACTAGAACTGTTACAAACATGCCTGGAAGAGGACCTAAGGTTATTCTGCCCCCTCATACAGTGAGGAAGAGGGAAAAAAGTCCTGAGGTTGTTGGTGAATTGCAAGAAAAATAAAATCTTGGAGTTACCAAGTCCCCAAAACCACCATCACATGCCACCTCCATGCCAACAGAAACTATGCCAGAAAACAAGTCTTTTAGTTGTCAGTTAATCACAAACATTAGTGCCTGAAGGTTGCGAGATGCTACTACAACTGACTGGAACAATGTTCTACCATCTAATGAAACAAAAATGGAGCAAATAAACACTTTGGCAATAAGCATTCAAGTGGTTTTGGAGTAAAAAGAAGGATAGCTATAGTGAAAAGAACCTTATCCCAACTGTAAAATAATGGAGCTTCTGTGATATTGTGGGACTGTTTTTCCACCAAAGGCCTTGGACACCTTGCTAGAGTATAAGTAATCATGGACTCCATGAATAACCTGGACATTTTAAATCAGAATCGTGCTGCATCTGTTGGAAAATGATGTCCAAATCAACACAACAATGGTTAACTGACCACACGCATTTAATCAAGCTTCTGCCATGGCCAACTCAGTCCCCTGATCTGAACCTCATGGAAAAACTGGGGAGAGGAGAGTGCACAAGAGGACCCTGGATGATGTGGAGAGATTCTGTGAAGAGGAATGGACTTAGATGCCCTGCTCTTTATTCCAGCCTTATAAAATGTTATAGATGAAAAGCCAGTGCTGTTTTATTGGCAGAGGGAGGTTGTACAAAGTATTAAATGCAGATGTACCAGTTGTGGCACATGTTTTGTTTTGTTTTTTTTGCTGAAAATAAGTATTTCTTGATGGGGGATCTGTTTTTCTCTAAATAAATGTATTTCGATTAAAGGTTGGATTTTTCTCTTTTTTTTTTTAGTGTGAGATGAAGCTACTTCATCAAAAGGGGGATTTTTTTTTCTCTAACCCTCTTCACTAATCTTTACAGGGGGTGCCAATAATTTTGGAGGGCACTGTAAGTTAGGACAGCACAACTGCCCTATTGTGCTAACTTACTCAATTTAAAGGCAACCAGGTTACTCACTTTTATTCGGTTAAACAGCAAATCATTTTTTTTTTTTACACTGTTGGGAGTTGATTTATTTGCCAGACAAAGATCCAGTTGGCATCATTACAGGCCCTGCTGATCTCCCTGCCATATTTGGCCCAAATTCCCTGTCACTGAAAAGCTCTCCAAGAAGCATGTGGTCCTTTTGTGTTTTTATGGTAACGGATGCAAATTAGACAAGTGGGCAAACATTAGTGCTAACAACTTGCCTTTAGTGTTCCGTCTAAATAATATCGTATGGAAAATGATGATTTAATCAATATTATGAGCTAATAGTTGTCCTACAATGGCGAAGAATGAACAAAAACTTCCACAGTCATATCTTAAACAAACAAACAAACAAAAAAAAACCCAAGCAGTGATTAGTCAGTGATTAGTCAGTGATTCTCTGAGTGTGTATATGAGTCGGGTTGTTCATCGGAACAAACTCAGAGGGAGATGCCAGGCTTCTAGAATCACTCCTTTTGTAGTGGGGAAGGTGTCTGACCCTCTTGGCTTCTGGCAGACCCCGTGGCCTGAATGTCAACCCACTTGAACACAGCTGCGCTGACACAGTATCCAGATGTCAGAGGGAACGAGACAGCGGGAGAAGTTTGGGAGGGAGGGGGTGTAGCCTACAAAAAAAAAAAACGACAGACAGACATGGTGTAGTCACAGAGTGAGGGGGTAGTGTTTTGGCAGTGTTGACCTCTAGCTCAAGTTTTCTTCTCTTATCTTGTGTTCATCACTAGCCACTGTCACTGAGTCATTCTTTCTCGTGATGTAACTGATTTACAGCCCCAAAGGACAAATGATAGGAAGCGATCCATATATGACTAACCACAGCATTTTGGCTCCCATGACACGGCTACCTGTCTTTCCTCTCGCTGCTCAAAAAACATGACAACACAGCTACCACCAGATGGAGATTTAAGCTAATGTCCATCTGTAGTGACTGAAGTCGTTCTCCAGTCAGTCTGAGGACTGCAAAAAAATTCTCATCCACAGTAACAGTAAATAAACAGACTAGTCCGTAGTCATAGTTGGATAAATTCCAGTAATATGTCTCAAATAATATATGTAAGGAAAGTATCATGAGAAAAAAAAACTCTTTGATTGCAAGTTTTTAAATATTCGATGTTTAAGTTAAAATAAAAAAAGCTATTTCAGAAATGGGAAAAGAGGTGGACAGACTAGACAAAGTCATCGTTGGCATTTCTTCTGTTGCGGTAGAAATGCTGCCATTAGTGGATAAGTTGAATCTGTATAAAATTAATGGTCAGAATTAATTCTGTATAGAATTAATGTGTGTTTTTTATATTACAATGCTACAATTGCAATATGCAGTGTCTGGCGAAATGTATCAGGAGAAAAAGTAGCCTTTTTAAAAAAAAAAAAAAACTGACAGCAAAATTTATACTCAAGTAAAGTAGAAAACATACTTTTATACGGTAAGAAATTATTTGTTGCTAGGAGCCAAAGAAAGAAAACAAGCCAGCTCTCATCATGTTCAAATTCTTGTTCAATTCTTTGTTACATTTGAAATTTAACATTTATCTTATGACCTATTGGCATAATATTCTTATATATATATATATATGGTAATGTAAGTTGCTTGTTACAAATGATTTAATTTCAAGAAGCATGATTGGTTTTCCTCATATTGCATGATGTTGGATAGAAACTTTATTTAAAAAAAAAAAAAAAAAAAAAGGAAATGGCATGAGCAGTCAATGTTAGTCACTCCAGATGCTCTACAGAGACAGGCGCAGGGCTGTTTTCACTTCTCCTGTCTGTTCTGACACTCTTTGATCCACTCCGGATACAAGACATCCAGGTCATGAGTGTAAGCTCCTGTGTTGGGGAATTATATCACACGAGCCACAATTGGTCCCAGGGAAATCTGGAGCCAATAGACCTGTGCTTAATCCTAACTAGTCATGGCGAATGGGAACATCCTACGAAGGAAAGCCTTAAATAAATGGCAGAGTTGGATTGTGTGTATATGTGTGTGTGTGTGTGTGTGTGTATATGTGTGTGTGTGTGTGTGTGTGTGTGTTTGCACACCAAAGAATTAGTGCTTTAGTGAATCCATGTGTAAAATAGGAGTGCAGTATATTTGGGGTAGTAGAATGTGCTTCTGGAGAGGGCTCTGTTTTTACCAGACTCTATCACAGTGTGACGTCAGGATGTGCTATAGTCATATCTGTCCTTTCGCTAACATCCGCTCAGCACTGACCAGGCCAGCAGCACTCCAGTCCACTACATACAGCCACAGAGAGATTGATGTGGACCTTTTCTACGCCTCTCAGCCACCGCTATGTTCTTTTTTGCTGTGAAATTCAATCACGTTAGCTAGGTTTCACTTCTCACGTCCCCCCCACCCCCCGCTGCAGTGCTCTAGCAATCCTATATAGACATGTAGACCCCTAGCCACTGTCCTGTGAGTGAAGAATTGATAGGAAGACCTGGCTGATTGATACAGGATGAGCGTGGATGGTACTATCCTGGGGCCAGGGTACCTCAGCTGGCTTCGGCTGCCATCTCAGATGTAGAAATGCACAGAACAATCAGATTTGTCTTCCATTTACCTTCCTTCTTTTTCATCTTTCCACTCACTCTGTGCCGCTCAGCCAAATGAATGGAGGTATATTGAATTTTTCCACTTATACTCTCTCAATACTCACTGACGACAGATAACAGGTCCTTCTGCTCCAATCAGAGCTGTATCCCTTCATAAATGTCCTGCCTCACACCTCCCGCTTGCTCTTAGAGAAATATGAAATGAAATCTCAGGCTTGGGCCTCCTTCTTAGCCATGCCGAGCACGGTGTGCTCCTTTTTCTGAGGAGAGGGGGAATTAGAGACAGCAAAAGAGAGAAAATCCCTGCTCAAGGTGCCTTTGTCACCGGGTTCCAGCATTCATTCAACTTCCATCAAGCTTCTTTTGAGGTGCTGGGGCAGTCATTCTAGCTTCTTATACAGAGATATGTACATCCTAATGCCCTGGGCCCTCTATCACAAAGATCCCTCCTTACCAGCACATGTATAGTAAATGAAACCTGAGTAAGTGGGAGTGGTAACTCTGCGTAAAGGGTTTTAACACCGTAGGACTACTGCATTAGGAGGGAACACAATATAATGTGATACTGGATGATCACTAACTTTTTGCTCTGTTATTTGTTTTGGTTGCATTTCATTTTACAGAACATTAAGAGCCTTGCTTTTAATGAATAAATATGTAGCGATTCTATATAATCTTTGGCACGCTAGACAAGTTCACAATCAGGGAATGTGACTATTCCAGACATTCATACCTTGCAATCAGAAATTGCGACCATTTAATGTGAAAAAAGCACCAAGTATACAGTGGTATTCAGTGCTATTGTAGGTATTTGGACATGCTTTATTGTTAATCTTGTATTCCGAGAAATGTTGATTAAATATTGATTAAATTGTTAATCAATATTTAAATATTGTTATTATATTATTTTTATAATATTATATTATTTTTAAATATTGAAAAGTTGTTATCTGTACTTACGTTATTTTTTAAGCCAAATACATATGCATGTACATGTTTAAAGATGCAGTTTGCTTGTACCTGGCACAATTATATTAACTTTAACTGCTGAATTATACCTGGTATTTTTCCCGTTAGTTAATATGCACTCACAGAACTGTGCAAAAGTCTTGCATTACTTGTATTTAAACAGTGTTTGTATATCAGTAATGAAAGCAATATATTAAGTAAGAGACCACTTTTCAGACAAAAAAAACAAAAACAAAAACAAAAAACAAAAAAACAAACCAAAATGAACAAACAAACCAGAGGTGTCAAAAGTACACACATT
>JAOVYU010000024.1:9685575-9695732 GCA_025674565.1 Synodontis membranacea
AAAGTAGAAAGTAGCCACAAAAAAAAGTAGTGAAGTAAAGTACAGATACCCGAAAATTTTACCTAAGTACAGTAACGAAGTATTTGTACTTCGTTACTTCCCATCTCTGAAACAAACAAACAAAAACATAATGAAGGTTCCTGGGATTTGCTGCCAAAAAAAAGAAAAAAAAAGAGAGAGAAGCAAGTGTGGCAGTCAAAGTCACCAAAAGAACTGTGGCAGATTCTAAGTAAAACTCATTTTCTTATAAAACTGCAAACACTGCACCTGGGACTATTTTCTACTAAAGAAAAAAAAAAATACACATTGTACTTTTTTTTTTTTTAAGTAGAAAGTTACATTTTAATTTTTTTAAGTCATCTTTACTTTACAGCATTTCTTCGCATGTGCCCAAGACTATTGCACAGTCCCGTATATGTTCAACTTTCAAAGTGTTATTACATTTAAAGATTAGAAAATAGATCTTAACAGTTATGCACTTTAAAATCCAATATGCAAGGTATGTACCAGAAATTATTTATAATCAATATACTTTACTGTTAATTAGTGGACGCATATAATTGTGAAAATTGAAAGGTTAGAAATTCTTTTGAAGTCCAGACTCAGTGGTGTGGTCAAGGTATTTAGGTTGATAATTCCTAAGCACATATAATAACCATTGATTAGTTCCCTGGTGGGTTAATAACACTAATTTATGCCTCTGGAGTAGGGTGTTTCTAGGATTTACTCTCATGCTTATTACAGGTCAATCATCCTGCATGTCCACCCAGTGGTTCAGTCTAAACCTAGAACTGGAAAAAATACTACAATCTGATTTTGCTTTTAATTTTGGCAACGATTAAAGATTTGTAGCCTATTTTGCTTACAGTGCATGATTAGTTATCCATTTTAAGTCTTTGTACCTCAGGAGCACTCCACTTGATTTTAATGTATCTTCAAGTATGCTTTCCTTCTTTCCTTTTTTTTATTTTATTTTATTTTTTTTACATTAAAAACACAATATATTGCTACAAAGAGTGCACCGACAAAAATATACTTGAACAAAATGCCTCTTTGCATACAAAGCTTTAAGAGAAGCCAAACAGGCTGCCAAGAACAGATAAAGAGTGCGTGCACATACAGTATGTCTGCTGGAGCTCCTTGATCAATGTCCTGGCTGAAAGCATTATTCTGAAGGAGCTGTTTAAAAGGGACACCCACTCTTTGTGTCCCATTCATCGGGAGGCTATTGTCCCCCCTCTTTCAACACCATTCACAATGGCCGAGCACATTTGAAAAACAACAGTAGATTAACTGCGCTGCCAGTGTATTAAAGTCTGAAGAATGGCCCCTCAAAGGCAATGTCATTCACTCTTTTGCATACACAGAGGCAGGGCCTTGTCCCCTTTGCCACAGACAGATTATTATCAGTGCTCTATTTTTTAAATTCCCAACATGACCCATTGAAGCTGTGAATTTTTGTGAAATTGGTTTGGACTCTTTAAACACCAGTTACTTTTTTTTTTTTTGTCATCTACAGCTGTACTTTTCTGTACAACATAAAAGCACATAACAAAGATAAAAGACATGATTTAATTAAAAAATTAAATTTTATGAGTATAGAACTTTTTATGTGTGACTCATACCATATATATATATATTTTTTTTTGCAGGTGTGGTTTAGCAATAGACGAGCCAGGTGGCGCAAACAAGCCGGAGCCAATCAGCTTGCCGCCTTTAACCACCTGTTACCAGGAGGTTTTCCAGCAACAGGCATGCCCACCCTGCCCACGTACCAGCTCCCCGAGCCCAGCTACCCCGCTACCACGCTATCACAGGGTACATCTCCAAACTCAACCCCTTAATATGAAGCCGGCGTGTACTTGCACAAGGAAGACACTAATGATATCGATGTTTTCTGCAGATGGCAGTAGCACGGTGCACCGGCCGCAGCCTTTGCCCCCCTCCACCATGCATCAGGGCAGCCTCTCGAGTGACAGTGGCTCCGCCTACGGCCTCTCGTCCAATCGGCACGGCTTTTCCAGCTACACTGACACTTTCATGAGCCAGTCAGCGTCCAGCAACCCCATGAACCCCGTCAACAATGGCCTCTCTCCACAGGTTAGTAAGGGTCATTGACCAAAGTGTGTAAATATTCCCCTCTATAGTCAGACGTCAAGGAGTTTCTCAAGTGGAATTACGAGAGCTCTGTGACGATAAAAGGGAGTGCCCTTTGTGTGCCGCCGTATCTGTGCTGCGATTAAACGCGTCGCTTGTGTGTGAAAAAAGATTCCTCCTAAAGAAGAAGCGTCAAGATGGCAAAAGATTTTCCCTTGTGTTTTCCCGACTAGGTGTTTTGAAGATAAGATTTTTGTTATTAATTTTCTTCTGTTTTACGTGTTATCATAATTAAAACAAAAAAAAAACCAAAAGCAATAATAATTTGCTTTGAAAGACTTTGCAGCTTGAGTTTGAAACAATAGTGGATACCCTGCAGAGAACAAATCCGCTGCTGCATAATGAAAGCCGGGGAAAGAACAGCGCCATGGCTCACGGAGAAAAGGAATAATCGCTCCAAACTAATTAGCCTATTCATCTAATTGTATGCAAGTAATTTTCCAGAGTTAATATATGTTTAAGAAAGTCAAGATGCTTTAATTAAGTGTAACAAACGAATCAGTGTGGCTGAGACGAAGGCAGGCCTCTATGCTGCTTGTGCAGGGGCTTTTTTTTTTTTTTCAGGCGAGCTTGCCTCTTTACACACAATAAGCCAGAACGTTGAGCAGATTTAAATCGATTTTATTCTGAGTAACAGGATGCAGTATCTTTGTGTCCATTTGTGTGGTTTTGCATGGCAGGATTTTTCATGTGTTCTGCTTTGTGTCATACTTCTGCCACGGACGATTTGCGTTTGAAAGAAGCTCGCTGATTGTGGTTAATTCCTCAATAAGCAAAAAAAAAAAAAAAAGCCTGATGATGCTAATCACTAGGAAAAAGTAAATTGTGTACAGTTTACAAATTCAATTCTGCCTACCTAAAGCAGCAAGATCTGGCTAATGAGCATAAAATAAGATTGAAATGGTGTAGAAGGAACTGAAAATGAAATTCAGTGCTTTATTTGTCTGCAATTGCTCCCTCATTCACACAGGTTTTAGTGCCACTTGCTGCCACCACGCCATTAAGATACATCTAAAAGCAGATTGGATATAATGTTTTTTGTTTGTTTAATCTGTTGTTTTACATGATGGATATATAAGAAAGCTTGTTCGTGTTCACTATAGACTTTTTCTCCCCCCAAAAGTGCCATTGTAATGCTTTTTTTCTTTTTTTTACTCTGTGATATTATATTCTTGAATCTATCCAGGTGAAAACCTTTAATCATCAATTTGTCACTGCACTAAATATAACATTGTACCCTGTTTCATATTTTCACTTAACTTATTCAAAGTTCCCCCTCAGTTAATCTGACACTTAAGGGAAAGTTGTGATAAATGGGCTGGCTAAAAGAAGTAGTCTTACTTGCCTTCTTTGAGGTTGAATTCTGAGTATGCTTGAGGTTTGTCTTCCTTCCATGTCTATGCCGTGTGAATGATACCTCCCTCCACTCCTTACCCTTTCACCCTCTTGCACATGGCACATGTGGCAAGTCCATCAGGCCCTTATTGTGAGAAAAATTATTTCCTTTTTGACACGAGTATCATAGTTCAGCCAACCATCACACTGTGGGTCAATCGCCATAAAAGACCCCGCAGTGCTCCCCAACACCGACACGTCTGTTCTTTTCAGCTATACAGAAGGCACGTTGCTTTTTGTACGGTCTGATTCTCTACTTCATTTTCTGTCCCATTCTCAGCACTGTAAGTTTAGAGCGCTGATTCAGTCATGGGGTGGCACAGTATGAACAAAGATTGCAAATTATGTTGCGATGATAGCAACGCGACGTAGTAGAGATTTAATAGAACAAACGGACGGTGATGTCAGTTTCGCAAAAGCAAATGTTGCAATCATTATAGACAAATGATATAGCCCTAATAAACCAAACACAAACATAAGCAGACAGAACTTGACGGAGATATAAAGGTACGTTAACATTTAGATTTAAATCCATTCGTCCTCCATTCAGCTAGCTGGGCAGATGGTGGTCTAACAGTTAGGGAAGCTGCCCTATGACCAAAAGATTGCAGGTTCGATTCTCATGGCCAGCAGGTATCACTGAGGTACCCTAAGCAACGTGCCGTCCCCAAGCACTGAAATAATGACAGCCCCCTGCTATGTGATGCGTCACATATGGGTTAAATTGCGAGAAACAATTTCCCTCCGGGGATTAATGCAAGTAATTAAAAAATAAATAAATAAAAGCTACCAGATCATTAGTTATCATTTATCTGGGGCTATCTGGGCTTGGGACCAGCCCTAGGACCACACTCACTCATGCAACCCCAGAGGCTGGGATTGTCATTTTGAACATCTGGCCGTGATGGCTATGGCATCAGCGGGGTTAAGACTTGCAATCTGCTGATGATAAGTCAAATGCCTCCCTTTGTGCCATCCCTAGTTGTGTTTTATGGATGTACAGACAAATTAAAGGAAAATTCACAGGTGTTTTCCCTCTAAGTGGACTAGAGGACCCAACTAGGCCAGCAATGTACCCTTTCTTTAAAAAAGACACAAGACCAACCTTTACAGTTATGTTGATTTTTGCTATGTGCACTTATCCACTTTTCAGAAAGATGGTGAAAGGTGAAACCATCATCATCATCATCCCTCATCTCTGTAGACCAATGCCTGCAGATTTTCATCCCCCAACTCTCTAAAGTACACTCCTCTTTTTGGATGAATGGTTTATCCTCTGCAACTCTGCTATAAAATCCATCTCGGTGTAGCTGTAGAAAGTTTACTCTTGCTGACAATCTAATTATGTCTTGCACTGACACTGACAACTGAAGAACAGTCGCTCTGCTGTGCTTCTTGCAAATCACACTAATGCATACACTTTATCTTGTTCACTGAATGTGCACATTAGCTGTTGGACTGTCACGTACAGTACACTATGTATTTTCTTTGTATTTTCTTTACAATATCTCAGTAGATTAGCCCATTTCACGTAGCTCACATGAGTTGCCCCACTTGACGTTACTTAACGTGTCTCATCCTGAAAAGAGAAATGAATGGGCCGGATGTGTTAAACACTTCTCTTGACTCATGCTATAAAGTAGTTGATATCCTCATTCCTGTGTTTGCTGGAACAGTGGAAACACCTTGTCCAGAAGTTCTAGCCACAGAGAATGTCCATGCTGAAACACAGATGGGCAACAGTCTCTCACTGAGGTGCAGACAGACCACTTTGTTAGCGGGGTGGAATGGAGGGAAACGCCTGCTCCATGGTAAAGAGGTGGCGGCTTGCCAGGCTGTAACCTAATCCTACTGGGCTCACTACACCAACAGGTGCATGCTATCGGCTCACACATAGCACTTAGGCTTTGCCAAGTATGCACTTTCTCACTGCATTTCTGGAAAACATGGTATGACCCATACGCTTTTCTTCAATATTGCCCCAATATTGTTTTAGGTTCAATCTCCAGACTAGATCGGACCGCTTCTGTCTTCCTAGAACACACAGATACTGCCTTACTACTTATAGATATGGCCTTGTTAATAATATTTCTGTATTTATTTTGGTCCCTCTCTGATAGGAACCACTGTCGTTGGGTTGTAACCATTAACCTTTAACCTCTAGCCGAATTACCCTTTCTTTTGTACCTTTTTTTCCCTTATAAAAGTAAAGAATTGATTAGAGGAGAAGTTCAGGTGTTGCACTGCAAAAGTTTGTGGCCTAGTAAATATCATGCCTTATAAAAACTCCGCAGTAAGGCACATGCTTTAGGTAGTTTCTCAATCAAGCATGGAGCCCAGCAAGATTCATATTCATCACTGCCTTTTTTCTTTTTCATTAGCGGAAAAAAACTCAATGGAAGCAAGAGACGAAATATGCAAAGTTTATGGACTGAACTGATTCACTGTTTTGAAAAGGTGAAGTCAAGCTAGGTAATACTTCGAGCTGGATGAAGATGCTACACAATTGACTCGAGAGCTGGCAAAATGTTTGAAAATTGATCACTCTAATGTTCTAAGGCATCTGAAGGCAACGGGAAAGATTCTGGAAGTTGGTACTGTAGGTGGATTTCACATGCACTTTCAGAGAGAAATATCACTCAGCAGCTTAACACCTGGGTTACATCTTTATTATGAGCTGCTTGATCCTGGAATGCCTCAAATGGCAAATATTACATTGATCAAATGATCAAAACAATAAACTACAGATATCCAGCGACCGTTCACAAAAGAAAATCATGCTCCTTGATGACACGCAAGGCCACATGTTGCAAGATGACGAAAGGATCCAGCCTACTCGCCGGACATGGCGCCATTGGATTAATAATAGATCACCGCAACATGCACTCCCTGGCCAACGTTTCAAAAAAGTCGAGTATATAGGAAATTGCATTGATGAATTCAAAACCGGAATCCTTGTCTTCAGATGTTATTCATTCTTTGCCAGATAAATGGCAAAAAGTCATAGAATCTAATGGCGATTACTCATTGAAGGCTAACTCAATGTAGAACATCGCAAATAAAATTTGTTCAAAAACAACACGAACTTATGTACCACCATAATAATATGTACAAAGTGTGAAATAAATGCTGCAAGTCATCCACTTTTTATGCAATTAAATCTCCTGCTCGCAGAAACATTTATATCCACAATACAGAAAGCAACCTGTCACAGCAAAAAAAAAAAAAAAAAAAAGAATAAACATACATATACTTGCAGTAGATGTGGAAGGAAAGGAGGGATGTGGTGGAAGAGAATGTAATTTTGCAGTAGGAAGATTTGTGTTTTGGAATGAAGGAACTCTGGCTAGCATTTGATGTTAGGAAGGGAGAGTGCCTAGGATGGGTTTCAGCGCTGGGGGATCAGAGGCAGAGCAGCGTTCACCCGCGCTCCCTTTGATCTGTATCCCCAGGCCTCGGCGCCTGAGCCGCACACACACTAGCCCAGGCCTCTCCAGTGATTCCTGACAACTGTCAGCTAGAGATAAGGGAGGGGGGACTCAAACCTCGCTCGCCTCTCCCATTAGCACCGCTGCCACTTTAAACTGGATGAATTATATTTAAGAAGCCCGCAGAGGGGTTGCCAAAAAGGAAACTGTTATGTGGTGGGGGTTGTGTTATAGGGAGAGAAAGAAATATGATTGAGTTTTGGCCGCTCCTGTTGTAGCTTCCTTCTTTCCGATGAGACATCGTGCACCTGCATGTCAATGGGTGAGTTTGTCTCCAGTAAGTGGTAACTTCTCACCAGGAAGCCGTCGCTGTTATACATCAGCAAATCAATAGGCGTAATAGATGCACATGTCTATTAGGGTGTTGCAAAAGTACGTGGCCTAGTAGATTTCTCTAATTATTTACCAACGCTCCCCATAATAGCATGTGCTTTTGGAAGTTTATCAATCAAGCATGGAACCCAGCACGATTCATATTCGATATCTACTATTCCTATTCAGTAGTGGAAAAAAACACTAAGGAAGCAAGAGACGAAATATGAAAAGTTCATGGCAGTGCTGCAGTCGGCATTATTGCAGTCAGGAACAGGTTCACTGTTTCGAAACGGTGAATTCCAGTTAGATGATTAACCAAGAAGTGGTAAACCAAAGGAAACAGAAGATGCGGAGCTGCAGATGCTGTTGGATAAAGATGTGACACAGTTGACTCAAGAGCTGGCAAGACTTTGAATTTCGATCATGACAGTGTTCTAAGGCATCTGAAGACAATGGGAAACATTCTGAAATTTTGTTACGTGGGCTCCATATGCACTTTCAGAGTGAAATATCACACAGTGTCTTAACAGTTGCATTACAACTTTATTACAAGCTGTTCCATCCTGAAGAACCTGTCAAATGGCGAACATTACAGAGATCAACTGATCAAATTAAGTGAAAAAATCAATAAACTATGATCAGCCAGCAGCTATTCGCAAAAGAAAATCATCCTCCTTTATGATACATTACTATACTTTGCAAGATAAATTCAGAATCTAACAGCGATTACTTTGAAGGCTAACTCTACGTATTACTTTAGAAGATGGCAAATAAATTTTGTTCATAAAGGCCATGCGGAACTTATGCGCCACTTCCATAGTCTGAGAGCAAGGCAGGAAAACGCTCATTAATTAAAACTTGTCTTAAATATGGAAGCTGTTTCAATTTGGCAAGAATTAAAAAGTAAGCAGCTTTAGAAAAAATGAGACGAGACCTCCTTGGAAGCTGCCAAAAAAAAAAAAAATTTAAATCATGCCCACTGGCGGAATGTTTTTTTGCACAAATTTATTCCCTCCCTCTCTCGCACATGCGCTTTCCCTATATGTCTTCACTTAGACCGATATTGTAGCATCCATGCCAAAGTTAATCAGGTAGCAGGGTTCTCAGGTCACACACAATGACTCTCTATCATTATGTCTGTCCAGTGACACGGTGGACTGTGCTGATGGACAAGGCGTAAAGAGTTTATATATGTCGAAATTACCGCAGTGGGTTTTTGATGATCATTCTATTGTAGCTGTAGAATGAAGGGTATATCAATATATTATGTACAAAATGGTGTCCGGACAGGCATGAGAATTCTCCTGATGTCTTTATGCCTCCTTTTGCTTGCTAGATAGACTTACAAATCTGATAAAAAAACAAAAACAAAAAAAAACAATTGTATATGATGGCATGTCTCCTTTATGTCTAGTGATGTAGTCAAATTCTTGTATAATTTCACATCACCTTTTTCTTTGTTGGAACCTCTTACAGTATTTCCATTCTAAAAAAAAAAAAAAAGATGCTACCACAGTGGTCTGTTCTCTGGCCTCCTTCTTATGTCTCCCTCTCATTGTCCTCGGCTCCCTCGCTCTCCATCTCTTCCCAGAGAGAGTACATTATTCCTCATGCATAGGTGAAAGGCCCCAGCAGACAATAAAAACCACTATTTAAATCTGTGCGGGTGAGAGATATTTCCTGCAGAAAGTGAGACGTTTCATCCTGATAAATAAGAAATATATTCTTATGCAATTTCTATTTATCACATACAAGTGGCCAGTATAAATTTCGTCAAATCCTAGAAGATGCATATTCCACATCACATGCATTAGAAAGTAGCTATGAGGTTCAAAGTGATTGCTTATTAAAAGGCCCAGGATCACCATTACTATTATAATTGTATCAGTTGCAATTATATATCAAGGCAGTCCATGTTTCCCCCCCCCAGGATTTGTATTTTCTATATGTCTAATGTTATTGAGTTATAAAGCTAATATATAGTTATATGGCTATATACTGTAGGTTACATATAGGATACTATAATGGTGCCCTACATTTATTCTTTCTCCAAGATTTCATCTATGGATCTAAATGTAATGTTAATGATATCGTGTTAGCAATGCTAAAAATATAATGTTAGTACCTTTATTGTCCAAATGTAATGGCGTTCAGTACATTCTGTTACTAATATTAATAATATAGATTTTTTTGTTGTTGTTGCTATGGTAGTTTGCAGGGTCAGTGTGTCTGAACAGTAGAAAAGCCCTCAGAACTGTTATGCATGAGCACATGTTACTATGAGGAATGTTCGGTTCGGTGTACATGCTATGTGTTAGTTCCAGATACCATCCTGACAGGCTCGAATCTGTGATTATTATTGCAACTTTACAAACCACTAACTTTCTACTACCATCTCCTGCTGTTCTTTATTTCAGTCTTGCCGACTGGATTTATATGGTTTATTGTATCACTGGATCATTGTTGTGATTTTTTTTTACATGTACATTGCTGCAGCAGGTTTATGGCCTACACGCTCGAGCTGTACTATCTCTCTTTCCCCACACTAAGCACTGCTGGAGTCCCCATCTGGCCTCCACTAACTGTTCTGCTCTCGCTCCCGGTCTCCAGCTGAGAGTTATTTCACTGTTTATTTACATGTAATTATCTCTATGAGGTGCCGATATTAACACTGTCAAGAACAATTTGACCTGACATTCTTCACTGTGCCTGCTGCCTGCTGTTTATAGCAAACAACCCCCCCCCCCCCCCCCCCCCCCCCCCCCCCCCCCCCCCCCCCCCCCCCCCCCCCCCCCCCCCCCC
>JAOVYU010000024.1:9699249-9713750 GCA_025674565.1 Synodontis membranacea
AGACAGAGAGAGAGAGAGAGAGACAGAGAGAGGTTGGGGGGGGGGGGGGCTGGGCTGGGGGATGTTATCATCCAGGATGATTGGCAAATGTTCCTGCTTCCTTCCACCACCACAGCAGTTACACAAAGGTTACACATGTGGAAAGAATATTGATTTCTAACTTAGCGGTGGTAGTACAGGAGGAAGTAATAGATTATAACCTCCAGCCTGGATGCCTGGATGAGCTTTTGACCTTGATCACTCCCTGTCCTCTTAGGTTCACCTTATATTCATCTTCTGTTTAGTCTCAAATTCTAACCCCAATACTGTTTTTCTACCATGGTTACGTACAATATGAGAAGGTATTTAATAATTATATTAGTAGAATAAAAAATTATTGTAGTTATTAAATATCAAAATAAATATCAAAAGTTATTTAAATTGATTCTTGCGATTATTCTAGTGATTCTAGTGAAGACTGTAGTGAAGACATTGTGTAAATACATCTAGCAGAGCCTGGTTTGCCGATTCTGTTAGTTTGTTTTTCAGGCTTATTGTGCAGCCTTTATATCGCCTGTGCTAATTTCAGCTGGTTGGCTCCTTGCCCCATGACACCAATGGCACCAGCACACTGGGCATGATGAGAAGACTGAGCTGACAGCCTCCTCCTTACCCCCCTTTCTCATCCCGCTCAAAGTTGCTCGCTACCTCTCGCCATGCCGGAATATTCTCCATTCGCCACTTTAATTGATGTCAATAAGGTTATGCTAAATTTGAAGATTTGAATAATTTGTCTTTCAGAAGCATAATGCCATCACCGAGGTTACAGGCTGCTTAAACGCAGGGCTGAATAGAAGTGTCAGACGCCCGGCGCTCTCTCTCAGCTCTCACCCCGGCATTCTGCCCCGGCACCCGTTGTGCCGCAGCCTTCGCTCATCTGATTAAAACTCTACTCCTGCCGAGAGTTTCAGAATACACACACCGCTGCTTTGCTATTACCCAAAATTACCTCCAATTACACCCAAATGTAGGTTTAAGGGAACACAGAGGATTATGGGGTGTCACAACTTTATTATAGCCGATATTGTGTGGAAGATTATAAGTGAATCTTAAACTGAAAAGATTATTTAACTGGACTTAATAATGGTAGTAGGAACTTATTAGTGGAATTATATGTTTTTAAAATATATACAAATGCTATTTAAAATAACAGGAATGCAAAAGACTTAAAAAATAATCAACACTCAGTCAGTTTTACCCGTCTGTTCATTTGTCTGTTGTCCCCGGCCACCCACCCCCTCCCTCCATGTGGGTCAGGCGATCGGATGAGTGGGCACGACCCCACAGCCCCATGCCTCGGGTCACACTCCAGCTCCTGGCAACGTCACTGGGACTGAGACAACCATAGGCCACCACTTTCACACACTCCTCCTCCTTCCTCTATGCACATATCACATGCACAGGAACTTGCTTGTTGCTTTATGTTTTTAATATAATTCCAGTGATGCAAGTTTTCCTGGAACCTTTGGGCAGAGGATATTAAGCTAAATTCACTTATAGATTTAGGACTTCCATTGACCCCTCCATTTGCCCACTGGTTTGCCTAACACACCGAAGAGGCTTTTTCAAAATTAGTTTATGAACTTGCAGGTTGTATGGACCTAGCAAATAGCCCATGGATGTTGTCAGAACTGTGCATGTGGGCCTGTTTTTGCTCTCTGCAGCCCTGTGAAGGGCTAATTGGTTTAGCAGGCTGGGGCCTGAGATGGCCAAAGGCCAGTGAGGCGTAGCGAGACGCAACGGGAACCTGATGTTCAGGAGGATGCTTTGTGTCGGCCTGTGGATGGGGAGCATGTGGCAGACAGGGCAGCTTCTACAAGTAGCTCTATTCTCTGTCTCTTTCTCTCTCTGTGTGCACTTTCCTGCCCCCACCCCATGTCTTTCTCCATCTCTCCTCTATATTTCGCCCTTACATTTCTACCCATAGTCTTTCCAGCTATGCTCCCCTGACATTTTTTGAAAACATGCTTGTGACTTTATTTTTCCCCTTTGCTTTTAAAATTGGGATCAGTTGGACAAAACAAGAATAAAGAATGTGGAATTTGATTTGCGACTAATGTTAAGTTAAATCTTAATGATAGTCTGTACTCTGACACCAATAAACCTCTAGGCTGGCACTGGTCTTCGGGGATGTCCAATGTGAGCATCTATTATTTGAAACATTTTAATCATTCATGAATTCTGAACCTTTTTGATGGCTGGAGGCCTCTGATTAAACCCTCCCTTTGAGCTTGTTATGCAGTCAGCTTCAGGTCACATAAACATTAACTGTGAATTTACTGTCTCTCTCTTTCTGGTCCCTTCTCTCCATCCTCCATCTTTGTGTTATTAACTCTGACAACTGTTTTCAAGCTACTAAAATCTCCCTTGGGATGCCCTGAAAGGCTACTGTTGTGCATCACAACCCTTTTTGATGCAGAGACCTTGTACCTTGTGTGCTTGTTGTAATACCCAGTGAATAACTGGAAATAAAATTGCTCTGTTGATTGTATGCCAAATCTGTCATTCCTGCAGGTTATGAGCATCCTGAGCAACCCAAGCGCCATGGCTCCTCAGCCGCAGCATGACTTCTCCATCTCGCCCTTGCACACTGGACTCGAGGCTTCCAACCCTATCTCAGGAAGCTGCAGTCAACGCTCAGAGCCCATTAAGACGGCAGAAAGCCTGGCTTCATCTCAGTCCTACTGCCCTCCCACTTACAGTTCCACAAGCTACAGTGTGGACCCCGTCACAGCTGGCTACCAGTATAGCCAGTATGGCCAGAGTAAGTACATCACCCGAACCCATAATCAGTCCTCAGGTTTTACGACATGGATGTCCTATTGACCCAGACTATTGCTTTTGGTTTTATAATAATTTGACTGTAAAAAGATTTATTTTAAATTACCTAATGCATATTAATCTTATCTGAATGGTTAGCAATGTAGCCAAAATGATTAAATGGCACACAAGCACCTCTTTCAAGGCTTTACAGTCCTTGTTTGAAGGATGAACCTATTGCATGAATGCCTACTCTACGTGAAAATCGTTCTAATATAAATAAAGTGATTAAAATTTTAATTCAAAGGTTAAGTCAAAAATGGGCTTAACGTGTCTGAGAGAATACCCGTCTGATTCATGAAAATGCATTGGGGAAGATGGAAGCTTAGAGGGTGCATGCTGCAGGTAGATGAGAGTGTTTCATGTGTGCTCCGTGACTGGGGGTGCCCGATAGGGCGTCTCTTGGAGGAAAAGGTGAGACAAAGTGAATATTTGTGGCAGATTTAAAGAGCAAACCTGGGATGACAGAACGCGAAAGTGTTCCGACAAGAGAGCGAGAGAGCACAGAGTTAAATCGTTCGTGATTACTTTGCCAGCTGTCAGGCTAAGCGTCTGCAGTAAGGACAGTTGGCCCACCCACAGGTATGCGCCTGCTACCGTGCACACTGCTTGCTCATGACAGGCTCAGTTCTCTGCATGCTAACACACGCTAGCGCGTGTTAAACCTCACTTACTGTCACACTGACAGATGCCTGGCAACGTCCAACATCTCTCCGCCCCACCCTGCTGCTGCTGCTACACACCACAAAGGAAGCAGGAGAGGTGAAAATCACCTTCTCCACCAGCCGCTGTTATCAAAGGACCTGCCGCGTTTCTGACACACTTGACAGGCCAGCAGATAATACCAACATGCTAATTCTCATAACTGGGAGAGGGTTTCTTGATCATTAATAATGACGACTTCTGTTTTTTTTTTTTATTTCTTCTCGTCCAAGCGTTTAGCCTTTGTGATTACAGATGTCATTTTGATTCCATAATTATTGTGGGTAAACTTCTTTAATGGGTCATAAATATACCATTTGCTCCACTTCTTTTTCTTCTTCTTCTTCTTCTTCTTTTTTTTTTTTTTTTTTTAAATTTAGGGCTTGGATTAGGCTTTTTGTGTAAATAATTACATAGAATGTCCTCACTAGCCCAGCCTTGTGCTAACTTAATAATACCCATTTCCACTTCCATTTCCATGGTTAAGCACTGAGGGAGACCTGGGTAGCTTTTTTTTTATTTTTATTTAAATGGGAAGTAGCAAGAAGGGGTTAATTGGTGTTTCCTTTGTTTTAACCCCATTCTGTACTAGCTCAATGTTGTCCTTGGTTTGTCCTCATGACCTCCTGTCCTATTCCCTTTGCCTTTTTACACAGAATGTTTTTAGATTGTGCAGATAAATTGAGACTTTATGAAGTGTAAGCCAGACCAATGATCAGGTCCCAGGTAGTAGGCAAGACTTTCTGCACCTTTTGACCCTGGATGGTCTTGCAGCTTAGTCCTCACACATGATCCTGATAAAGATCTCCAAGCAAGTCTGCAAATCAACTCAAAGAGCTTGTGCCCTCCAGTGCTGTGCTAGTGACACCAGATTGGGTGTATTAGGTCACCCATCTCACAGAAATCTCTCCCCTCTCTACTTTGTTGCATTTGCTCGGTAAAATTATGGCAGTTATTATCCATTATCAGCTTTATGTGACTGTAAACAGTCATTCATTCATTCATTCATTCATCTTCAGCATCTGCTTTATCCTGGACAGGGGACCCCTTCTTACTGCATGATGCCACATTCATTCACACCTTAAAACCATGTGGTCTGGCCAATAAACAAACTCTTTTGGGAGGTGAGAGGACACTGGGGAATTCTGAGCCAAACCCATGTGCTCAGGTACAGAATCTCTTCAGAGACAGTATGCCGAGATCAGAATATAACCCTGGAGGAAACCATGGAGGGACTCTGGAGATGTGCACGGTTACGCTCTGTGCCTCCGTGCAATGGTGTAAATGGGGTTGTAATTTCATAGCAGCTTACTGAAGAGGAAGTGGCAAAATCTTGCACATTTTTCTCTGGTGACGTAAAGATGATCTACCGTATCTTACCACATGAGCAGTATGTCCAGATCTGATGCTAGTGTGGAATACAGAAAGCAGAGATGACAGAGATAATAAGAGATGCACAGAGGAAAACTCTGTATGACAGGAGTGAATGACAGCGGGGAACAGGTGGCACATCTGCTCTGAATAATTGCTAGATTTTAGGACTCAAGTTGTTCTCAAAGGCACCTTATGGAATCAGAATTCATAACCTAAAGTCATTCTTCTTGTTTGGTTTTCCCCTGCAGCTGCTGTAGACTACCTGGCTAAAAACGTCAGCTTGTCCACACAAAGGAGGATGAAGCTCGGGGAGCACTCAGCTGTCTTGGGACTGCTACAAGTGGAAACAGGCCAGGCCTATTGACAGGCTCGTCCTCTGGAACATCACTTCTCTCTTTCACCAGCATCCCTCCATCTACTGTGCTGTGCGAGAGAAAAGAGAAGTAGCGAAATTCATAGACAGCCTTAGACTCCTAACCTATGGCTGAGTGAATACAAAAGCCATTTAATAAACAAACACTATAGTGCCGCTTCTCGTCTCTCTCTCTCTCTCTCTCTCTCTCTCTCTCTCTCTCTCTGTCCATCCCACTTCTCGTCCTCCAGAGATCATTTTCACAAAGACTCTTTCAGGATTTTGGAAGAGAAAGCAAGCGTCACAGAAGTCAGTGTTAACACACAGGCCCCGGTCCCATTCGGACATGATTTGGACCATGTCAATGTTTAATAGGATTTTAAATGACAGTATTACATTTATATTTGATATAATGATTGTGGTTGTTTCTATTACTGTTGCAGTTCATTATTGTTAGGACGTTTTGTTTACATCTTTTATTTGTCTTTTTTGGTTTCTCAGCTAGTTTCTAACCCACCATACATAGAGAGGCTGGTAGCAGTTTCCCTGCAGTGCAGGTTATTTGACCTTTTAATCTAAGTTCGACGGTCAGAGAGATCTGGACCTGTCAGTGGGGTGTCTGGCTCAGTGAAGTCTTCTGGGAGGATCTGGCCAATAAGGACTCCAAGAGTTTCCAATCCTTGCCCCTTTGTTCCCACATGGATTATCCGCTGGGAAAAGCCACAACAGTTAGAAATGAAAACAGTCCTAAAGCAAACCCTTGATCTACACCATGGGCAAGTTTTAGAGAGGGACATGTGTCAGTATTGTTTGTCGTATTTTTTAAATGGAGTAAGATAACCTTGCATTCCTGAAGCATTAAATCCAGGTTGTTATTGAAAAAATTTCACTTTTTTCACTTAAGTATTCATCTTATACAGGTAATATGGAATAGTTCAAACACATTACTTTAAAAAAAAAAAACTGTGTCAGAAGAGTATGGATAATTTTTTTTATTATAAATTTTTTTTTTATTAAAAGGTGCTACATTCCAGAACATTACTTTTCTATTTCATGAAACCTATACAGTGTATTATTTAGCATTCCACAAACATCTTGCACTTTCCTTTCCTTTCTTTTTGTTGTATGCAGTCTTGGAAGTGTTAAAAAAAAAAAAAAAAGAAATTACCTCAAAATTTTCATTTAAATGCTATAATAAGGCATTCCATTGGTACATATACCAATAACAAATAGATATCTGAGCAACACTAATGTCATAGCACTTGTTGATAATTGATCACAGTAAAGTATTATACAGGGTGAATTTGTTGTGTATGAGCCAGAAAGTGCGGGTGGAGTGGCCAGACGTTATAATGCATACGTTATATTATATTGCATTCTGTTTCCCCTCTGTTGATAAATTTCCCATTTCAACCGCATCGAGTATGTAATGTAAAGAATGTAAAGAAAGTAATTTTGCTTCATATATAATTAGTGGTTTGAATTTACTGTGCCCTTCATCTCCCCATAATAGAGTGTCTTACTCTTCACAAATCATTCCATTAACAAAAAGACCTCTAAATACATGATGAGCCAAGAATAATGTTGATTTGCTGTCCAGGACCTATATTCATTCCTATCTTGCTTTGGCATCTCATTCCACAGATTGGATGTATGTATACACTATTCAGTCAGAACATCATATTCAGGCTAAATGAAGGTGGTGACTTCTAATAGAAGTCAGAAAGTTAATAGCTTGCAGGACGAAAAGAAAACAAGATGAACTCACTCAGGCACGTGTGCCATTAAAGACTGATGACATTTCATTTAACACTTCGAATATTTTGTAAAAAAAAATAAAAACAAACAAAAAAAAAACCAACATAAAAAATATAAAGAAGGAGTGTAAAGATTTTTAGTGTGTAGCACTCATTTCTAACACAGTCTACCTTTTAAATATTTAAAGCACTATTTGAGTTCCCAAATTTCTTACTAGCTTAATTTTTTTTCCCCCCTTCACATTCCTATATAGTTCTTTCTTAAGCAACTGTAATTTGCTTTATCTTTCTGTTCAGCATGTATGTATATTATCATGGCATAATTTATTCTGCTGTATGAAACAATAGCATAATGAGAACTTGTATTGGTTTTCCTACATTCAGCCTGTTGGTGTCTTTACTGTAACACTGTTATTGATTAAAGTTTTGAAAACTGGGTAAGATATTCTTTGTGTGCATAATTTCATGGCCTTTTCGAACAAAATTTCTTCTCGATTTTCTAAAATAGTACACAGAGTTAGTCTTCATAGTAATCGCCGTTATGACTTTCTGCTATTTATCTGGCAAAGAATGAATAAAGTAATTGAAACCATGAACTGAAACCATGGCAAAAGAAGGATTCAAGAATTGAGGAAATAAATCTATGCAATTTTCCATTTGTGAAAAAAGTTGAAATCCGATGGCGCTATGTCCGGTGAGTGAGGTAAACTTCCCATCCAAGGCTTAAAATCATGTCTTTCCTCACTTTCGCAACATGTGGCCTTGCGTGCCATGAATGAGGATGGTTTTCTTTTGAGAATGGCTGCTGGATGATCGTGGTTCATTGATTTTTTTTCCACTTAATTTGATAAATTTATCACTGTAACATTCAGTTAACATTACATTGTAATAAAGGTGTAATGCACCTGTAATGCAGGTGTCAAGCCTTTGAGCAATATTTCTCTCTGAAAGTGCACATGGCGCCACCTACAAACTTTCAGAAACTTTTCCATTGCCTTCATGTGCCTTAGAACAGTAGAATGATCAATATTCAAACAACTTGCCAGCTCTCAATTCGATTGTATCACATCTTTGTCCAACAGCTTCTGCAGCTCCTTGTCTTCTGTTTCCTTTGGTCTACCGTTTCTTATCATCTAGCTCATATTTTTTGAAACAGCAAACCAGTTCTAGGCCATCGAAATGCCAGCTGCAGCATTGCCATAAACTTTGCAAAGTTGGTCTCTTGCTTCCGCTGAGTTTTCCCCACTATTGGTTAATAATAGAAGGCAATGATGAATATGAATCTTGCTCTTGGTAGATTGAAAAACTTCCTAAAACACATGCTTTAACTGGGAGTTTCGATAAATAAGTAGATATTTACTAGGCCACGAACTTATGCAACATTCTAATGCATTAGCAATAGTTGAAAGTCTTGGGTAATTTTATTTTTTTACTTCCAATTTCCCACACTGATATGCCATTACATATTTTCCCGAGCACATGCAGAGCTGACACAGCCTACATGCATGTTTTTTCTCTGATATTTTTATTCAGTCATTTTCAAGGGGTGAAATATCTATTGGCATGTATCATACATACATACTGCCGTTTGATCTTGCTACAAACAGCAATCATGATTTAATCCCCTTCTCCACAATGCAGTGTTTTTCAGCGTATTTGAAGTCAAGTGCATCTTGACAGTCATAGTGATTTAAGATACTAAAAATAGTTGGCAGTAATTGAGCCGAGCTGCGAGGGAATAAAGACGAGCTTAAAAGCAGTGTCACAACACAGATGCTTCAGTGCCACTGCCTTCACAGAAGGCTTGTGTAATGGTTTAGTAGCCCCAGGCCATGTGCCTCAGACCTGACCACGAGGGCATCATGTGGGCACAAGGCCTCTGAACATTTGCCAACGTATGCTGCTTATGACCATGAGACTCATGAGCCTGAAGAGTTAGCGATGCAATGGCTACTTGTTCAAACACCTTGAACACTACAGTGAGGCGTTCCAATTGCAATTAACAGAATTACAGGAAAATATGTTTCATGACCAGTCAGTCAGGAGCCAGCTGCGCATCCTAAAGCAGTTGCATGTAATGATGAAATCTCACTGGTATGCGCTTTTGAGCTGAGGAGTGCCTCTTTATGATTCAGCTGTCCATGGCATTTTGTGCTGTCATAAAAAGTCATTTCACATGTGAGCAATATTGCTATCAAGAAAACAGCTGCTGTGTCGTTTAAAATTTTTTTTAATATATATATCATATATTTGAGAATTTCCATAAAAAACACGAGACAGGACAGAACAAATAATCACAATAAAACACACACAGTCAAATACAATGATAATTCTTGAGTGATGAGCAATTTAAATGATGATCTATGTAGAATTATTTTATACTACTACTACTAATAATAATAATGATAATAATAATAATAATAATAATAATAATAATTATTATTATTATTATTTTTGTTGTTGTTGTTGTTTGTTGTTATTTCTACTATATATTTAATCTGCTTTCTGAAATAAGCAAAAGCAAAAAGGGGAAACATGTATAATCACTGATGGATGTAATTACTAGCAATGCAAGAAATGCAAAAAAAAAGAAAAAAGAAAAAAAAAAAAGAATATATAAAACATTTCAAAGCATTTCAGAAGCCCGGTGTTTAGTTAATAATGAGTATTTTGGGTCACCAAAACATTATCATTACAAGGGGGAAAATGCCACAAGGTATGAATTGATTAAAACATGTCTGAAGTAGTCTGACACCCCTCCTCTTGAACACCGCCTAAGGCTATTGTGTTGTAGAGACTGTGCTGTGTCAACCACTCGAAAAAGTCACAAAGAAAGCACTTACAAAGCCTAACATCTCCTTAAATCCCATAATTATTCCAGGATACATTATGTACCTGAGCCTGCCTGTCTGATCTCTACTGAGGGGATTCTACATTCCCACAATCAGCTTACACCGACAGATCGCATGATTGCCTAATAACCTGGATTGGTAAGTAGACTACTTAGTAGGAGATTGTTACTGAAAAAGAATGTATCCTTTCAGCCAAAAC
The DNA here is from genome assembly GCA_025674565.1 of Synodontis membranacea. Lineage (NCBI taxonomy): Eukaryota > Metazoa > Chordata > Actinopteri > Siluriformes > Mochokidae > Synodontis > Synodontis membranacea. The sequence continues at coordinate 9,709,345 of JAOVYU010000024.1, forward strand.
CATTGTTAGATATATTCCTTTTTTTTTTTCTGACACATTATACTCTTACACAATAGGGTTTTTTTTTTTTCTCTCCTCCACTGTCGATGTCAATATGGCTAAGACAATTTTATTCCTCCCTTCAATTCTCAGGAAGTTTTTTCCTCTTAAGCCAAGCCTTTCATTTGCCGTCTCCAGGCACTGGAATACAAGATTATAGTCCTCCATAGTAACCCTGGTATTCCGTAGGCAGCCTCCTCCATGTGCCCCTCCCTGCCCCCAGTCTCTAATCTCTACACGCCAGCATCACTTCAAAATTAAGCTGTGAGCAAACTGGAAGTCTTGCTAACGCTACTCACTCTCAAAAACCACTCAACACACCCTAGTGAAAAGTCTCCCTTTCCTGCATGAGAGCAGTATACACTTGAATGAACGACCTCAACCTCTCGCTCGCTGGCTGTTTCATGTCCTGCATCCTCTATCTCACTACTTCCATTTCACCTGAGAGGGGAAAAAAAAAAAAAAAAAATGAAATTGAAGGCGGGCTTGTCAATCCAAGACATGAGTTTGACATGAATCATGAAGGCTATTTGTATGTTTACTGTAGAAAACTGCTGAGCTTCTAGACTAATTCATGTTAATAGCAAAAAATGGAAATGGCCTGCAACACTGAATAATGCACAAGCCTCAGTGCATTTTTATGAGGAGATACACACATAAAAGTCTCCTTTTGAAAACCAGTCAGCACCTAACACGCGTGACGCCTGGGCATAGACTCTAATACACAGAGACAATTTTGCTAGATAATGGCCTATCACGCAGGATACAATTTAAATTAAAAAATGCAATTTTCACCTTGAAATGAACAAATGATTACAATTTCTATACAAATTAAGGCATCTAGGCGGTGCCTCAGTGCACCGCTCAGGCCATGAAACTTGACATAATTACCATGAAATACATTTTGAAATATTTGTATTATTTTTTTTTCTTTTCCCCGTTACTTTAAAGCATGCCGCTTTGCCTTCTGCTGGATTGTGATCTCACCTTCTGGGAATAAAAGAGAGTGAAAATCAGCAGAGATGAAAAGCCCTTCAACAGGCAAGATAAAAAAAAAAAAAAAAAAACATAAAAAAAGATGAGGGAAAAATACAAACAGTAAATTGACACTGTTCAGCCTGCCAGCGTCTGGAGTTTATCTGTAAAAGCCAAATTATTGAGCCTTATCTAGAAAATCATATCTAATAGTGATCTGCTCTGATGTTTTTCTTTCTCCCCCATTCCTTTACTCTTCACTTCCATCTATTACTCTGTTTATAGTTATGAATATATTTATAAGAAATGCTAACGTGAGCGTTTGAGTTTTAAGTTGCGGCGAATTGCATACAGCACCACAGGAGAAGCATGTAATTCAGAAGTTTGAGACTATGGATGATATGAGGATGCATGCTGATGGGGTTTTCTTTACATAAAAAGCACCAAAGGTGAAAACGTAAGATTCTTCACGTTTATTTTTCAAGATTTTTGCACTGAATCAATCCTGTACTCTGGAAGGCTGATCTGGTAGTCGATTAATAACTGTGTACTTATATAGTTTTCTGCTCAAAGAAAAAAGAAAAAAAAAAGTTTTCATGACTGACCACAATGCTCTTATTGAGTGACGCTGTATAATTTTTCCATTTGTGAAATCCAGCCTTGTTTCCTCAGTAATACTGCGAGAGAACTTGTAAAGTGACCCTGCTTTCTCCCACTGCCCTCCTCATCATCTATCTCTGAGCATTGTCAGTGTGATTCCAGTCTGTCTGAGAGGCACACATCAGATTTCAACACTTGACCTCATAATGCCAGAGGTCAGCGCCACACCAGCACCAATTTCACACACAAGATGAAAGGGAAATTAACATTGAAGTTGTCCAAGGCAGCAGCTCTGCGCCCCGCCCGCGTTTGGCCGCATTCTTCTGGCCCCTTGCACACTGTGAGCCACAAAGAGTAGGAATGAGGAGCAGGGCTGCTGGGAGCTGGAGGAATTCAGCCTGCTCCTGCTGGAGGCTTAGTCACTGGCTCACACTGCTCCGGGACACAAGCGGCAGGATGAGAGCATAGCTCTCTGCTGCAGGGCATAAACGAGGTATTATAAACAACCTGAGTGGCTTGTAATATACATGTAGTGAGTATACTGTATATAGACAGTGTGCTATATTCTCTTAAGGTCATTATGTAGTTTACACTTTAAAGAACAATCAGGTAAAGCCTGCATACATGTACATTATCTAACTATTCAAATAATATATTCATTATCTGTGTGTACAGATGTGTACAATAATATTTTGTGCATTAATTTAGAGCCATAAAATGTTGTTGTTGTTTTTTTTTTTAAACCAACAGAAAGTCTTAGGTCCTAGTTTATTTATGGCTGTGTGAGGTGTGGATTAAACCCAGTAAATTCAAGTGACCAGTCAGACAGCCTGATTAGCTATTAAGTAAAACAAAAACAAAAAACAAACCCTTTACAATATATATGATAACTCTGATAATGGTTAGTTATATTTTCCACAACATTCAATAAATGAATGAATGAATGAACAAATGAATGAATGACCCCAGTGCATGCTCCATAGACCCCTGAGGGCCAATGTAATTGAATAGTGTTCTGGATACAATATACCAATATTGCAGCATGTATGTTTGATACTTGACCACGTATACATACATTTTGCATTTTTGAAACTTTAAGGGGTTAATGTAGGCAATATGTTGTACACTGAAATGAACAAAAATGTTTTAGACTGGTTTAAGTTTTTTTTTTATTATTATTTATTTATTTATTGGTTTATTCACTAGTTTCCACAATAATCAATGGCACATTTCATGATATTTACATGATGGCACAATCAAAGCAACATCTCAAATACCAAAGTTTGAGTGATGTCTCAGTCCCATAATTTTCGTGACTTTTCTTTTCTCCTTTGCTCTCATAACACTGCTCATAGGCACAGCTGGTGGCAGCTCCTTTGCATTCATGAGGAAAGCAGCAGATAAATAAAAGGTTCATTATGGTGCTAACGTGTTACTAATGACATGTACCTGCCACCCAGCACCACTGAAAATCTAATGTGACACACTGGAATGAAAAATCTATTTCATCCGCTCAGATTGTGCGTCTGTGCCCTGTGTACTCGGCGGAAATTTCCCTCACCGTAACCCCGCCTCCACGTGTGGCACTCTATAAAGCCTGTATTTACAATTCTGTTGATATTATGTCCTACCAAGACCTGTGTGGCCTCTGTCATGACCTTCATATTAGCTGAAAATTGAACTTTGCGAACTAAACATGAAAGGGTGAGAGTGAGCAGAATCGCTCTTGCATGAGGGAGCAGAGGAGCTCAGAAGCCCAGCATGAGGCCCGAGAGAAATCAGCCTCCTGCAAGGCAGATTGACACATATTACTGCACACTAATGCCAATCATTATGTGTGGGTTTAGATTTGTTACCATTTTGCTATTTCAGCTTTTTTTTTTTTTTTAATCTACTTTGTTCTTGTTTGTAGAGAGTATGGGTTACAAAACCTGGGAGAAATAGGACATCTGTTTTGAGTCAAATCTTCAAGTCAAATAGTATCGATTTAGAATCACAATCAGAATCAGAATCAGTATTGATGGCAAAGAAAATTGCTCATGCTACAACTGCACAGATAAGCAGAAAAGACACAAATAAACAAGGAAAATGTTAAAAAATGTTAAAAAACTAAAGTAAAGCTAATATAATCTAAAAAGAAAACCCCTCTTGTGAAGAATAAACTAATCTGTACTGATTATGCAGCTGTGATAGGTAAATTTAATGGATTAAAATAAATGCAATAAATACTAACGCACAGGTGATATATTGCAGGATGCATGCTCACTTAATGAAATTCTGAGTAGTCTGACATTTAATAGCCATTATTAACAGCTTACATTGTTCTGACCCTGCTTTTGCTTTCCATTTGCTTTTATCATCATTCATTTGGTGTGTCATGTGTATCAGTCAAGAATAATTTAACAGGTTGTGAAATAAAAATTGTTTGAGCATTTATTTAAAGATTGAAAAAGGTCTGACTAGTGGAATGAAAAATGCCATTGATTGGCTGGGTAAATGTGTTTGTAGAGAATCAACAATTGCATTAAAAAGAGGAATAAACTGTCAGTTAATATCATTAGTTACAATTTTTATTATTATTTTTTTTTAAATCAGCAGATGTAGGCCTCGGAGTTGGTGAGTGGGCAGCAATTCACAGCTCCAGTGGCTCCAGATCAGCCCTGACTGTCTCTGCAGAGTTTTACATTCTCTACCCCATGTCAGTGTAGGGATCCATTGGCTTTTTCAGGTTTTCTTCCACAATCCAGCTACATGAAATAAGGTGGATAACCTTAATTAATTACCTATGATAA
>JAOVYU010000024.1:9775608-9786520 GCA_025674565.1 Synodontis membranacea
GTGGCGGAACCCAAAAGACGAAAATACAGAAGTTCCGGAACTGCGTTCCGCTGCGTTCCGGCCCACTTCAAGCACTGAGTACTAGTAGTAGTAATACTTCCCAACCCGTTTATGTTACTTTCATGACCAGAAATTATGCAAATAAATGCTGGTATTACATTTTGCACTTCTGTGTTAAAAATGTATCGTATCTTGGTGCAAAAATGTTAATAGATATACATTATGATGAAATTTGCGTATGATTGCACTACCGCTTTTACCCTCCGGCTTAAAAACAATAAACATGAAACCACTGCTATGAGATGACAGTCGAGCAGTGATGACATTGAGCTTGAGAATAATGGTATAGAAGCCTAAAGTTCTAAGCATCTGTAGGCTTTAATCTACATCCAGGAGAGCAGCTCTCATGATTGCACATGGCCACAATGGCACTTATGGCGGGAGGATCTGAGTGCTCAGAGTTCAGGTAGGGGAAGTAAAGAACATGAAGTGTACAGTATGTGTCATTCTCATGGTCATTGTGGAGGGTCCTGGACAGATCTGTTCCACACCATCTGTCCTCTCACGCTTTACGCCTCTCTCAATTCTCCATTAGAAAGTTCAAGTCTTTCAGGGTGTACCCGTTCCATCCCTAGAATGTGTCTCTTACAATGAAATGATTTACACCTAATTGCTCTAATGTTCTCTGTTCAGTCCTGAAGTTACATAGGTTGCTCATTCATTAACCTAATTGACATTGAAATCCAGGCTCTGAACCTCTAAACTGCTCTTATTCATGTGGACTTTACAATCTTACCAAAAGCATGACAGTTATATGCACTGAAAACATATGTTTTCACATATCATTTGTGTGGTGGCCTGGGAAACTCTTCTCTTGATGAAATGTTTAACATTTTCTACTGTATCTCAATGATGTAAAGTCATAGCATTTTTATTTTGGAGTTATAACTCAAAGTCGCACGGGACACTGCTCCTATGAATTTCCCGCCTACTCATTTCTTTTGCCTGGATTTTGCAGTCCGATGCTTTTTGTAAGCTCAGCTCAGACACTTTTGCAAAGTAGGATGAATTCCCACCACATCTGGAGATCCTCTAACCCCCAGGGCCTTTATATCATATACGTTTCCTATCTCACGACTCAGAACAGATGTAGATACAGTATATTTTTATAATCCTATAACCTATATAGTGTGCTATACAATCTTCATAAAGTTGTTATTATTCCTGGTCTGCTTGTCAATTTTCTTGCTGTGTTTGCTCCTCATATTGGCTACTTGATTCGATCATGCGTGGTTCACCTCTACAGCATCAGGAACATTGGGCCATTTCTCATTTCCCAGATGTTTGTTTAGTCAGCCGTCGTCTTGAGATTAGACTTCTGCACTCATGGAAGGTTTTAATCTAAATACCACTTGACCTCTTTAACCGAGCCAGAATGCAGTTGAATGACTTGTTCTCAATTTCTCCAAGTTCACTACCACATCACTACAGAGTTTCCCTCACTACGAACCTCTAACACACCTCAGTGTGAGCCGCCATCCCTCAAGGTACAAGGAAGGTCTTTCCTTAAGATTCTTCTTTGTACAGTAATGGCACCTCAGTGATGGAACTCAATCATTGGTGGTCTTCAGATGAGGACTGAAGACACGCATCCTAACTATGCACTTAAATGAGCACTATTTTCTCATTAATCCATGTCATTTGCTGTTTTTTTATGCTGTGCTAACTCACTAACTCCAATCTAACAGTGTTTAACCTTTACCCGGACCTGGATTTGTAGTAGTATGATGGCACTATGAAGATCCTGGATAAGGACGTTAAATGCTGAAAATGTAAACGGAATGTATTTAGCTAGAATATCAGAGAGAGAAACTTTACAACTTACAGCTTTAAATGAGCCAAAAAGAGATTGCATTCTAAATGCACAAAGTAATACGTCTCATTCTAAATCGGTTTTGTAATGAAAGGTAAAATCCTGTCCGATTGAATGAGTCCATCTTTCATGCTTGTTAAATCTTCATCTTGTTCAAGATCTGTACCTTTGTCCCACCTATTCCTCTTGCTGCTAAAAGGGAATAGTGAACTCAACTCTTTTCGTACTGTATACTTTAGCTCTAATCCTCAGGATTGAAGGAGAGTAGGACAAAGTGCACTGAGGGGACTGGTGCCTGCTCTGAGCTGTGGGTGCTAGAGTCTGACTATAGAGAAGGGTATGAGAGATGAATCATTCAAGTGAGAAATCTTTTTTTTTTTTTTTTTTTTTTTTTACAACAATCAATTTTTAGAAACCATTTTTACTTTCTATCTTGGTATTTGACTGCTGGCAATGTCCTTCTTCCTTTCGTTTCACTTTCTAATAATGTTTTATATATCTTATATGAATGATAAATACTTTTACGATGTGATGTATTCTATGGATACAGCCATTATACCTTCAGGGGTTGTAACAATGTGTGAACAGAACCACTCAAAAATGAACTGAACACAATGAACACGTTTTGTGATCATATAAATCAGTTACAAATAAACAATATATTTTACAATTTGAGTAAAAAATATTTCCGGATAATTTAGCGGGAAATTGGGTTTTATATTACATCATCATTATTACCACTTTTGTGCTGTCAATCAAGCAGCAATTACTTGTTTGTTAGGTATTTTAAAACCATTATATTGCAATTAACACTGGCAGCAGCTTTTAACTGATTCAAAGTCAAAGGTTCGAATGGTTTTTGTCATTAGGCAAAATGCATTTTACATTCAGTATGGTAAAATATGTGTACTTCAGTAGTTCTTGAAAACCTTCTTCATTTTTTTATTTCAAAGCCTTATACTTTGGGTACAAACTTGAATCTGTTATCTAATTTGAATTAGGTTAGATCATCCTGCTACAGTAAAAAGAAAGCTCTTTTATACAGCATGAGTAATTTGGTCTTTCTCACATTTCCATTACATTCACACTGACTTTTCCATGAAAAGAGTAAAACACTAATTTCCATATTCACCCTCCAGAAGCATAACATAATAGCAGTATTGTAGAATCTTTTCAGAGGGTATTCTAGAGGTCTTCTGAATAAGTATTGTAATGAAATACATTACTGTGTACATTTCGGTATATAGCCACCAATACTTATTCACTGAAACTGGACAGTTGGAGACTGTAAAAAGACCAGGGGATATTTAACTTCAAGTGTCTGTGCCTGTGATAGCCTCAGTTTCTTGTTCTTGGCTTACAGAAGTGGAACCTTATGTGGTCTTCTGCTGTTTGTAGCTCATCCACCTCAAGGTTTGATGTGTTGTGCTTTCTGAGATACTTTCCTGCAAACCACAGTTGTAAAGAGTGCTTATTTGAATAACTATAGGCTTTATGTCAGCTCAGACCAGTCTGGCCGTTCTTCTCTGATCTCTCTCCTCAACAAGGCGTTTCAGTCTGAAGACACTCCGCTTACAGAATGTTTTTTGTTTTCCGCACCTTTCTGTGTAAACTCTAGAGACTGTTCTGTGCGAAATTCCCAGGAGATCAGCAGTATATTAAATGCTCAAACCAGTCTGGTACCTCTGTCAGCAAGAGGTTCCATCCACAGAACTATCACTCCTGGAATGTTTTTTTTCCCTCCAAATTTTGCAAAACTCTAAAGACTGTTGCATGTGAAAATCCTGGATGATCATCAGCAATTTATTGTTGCCAACAACCATGCAACAGTTGAAGTCAAACCACGGAAACCACACTTTTTCCCAATTCTAATGTCTGATGTGAACATGACCTAAATTTCTTTTTTATTATTTATTTTATTACAAATGCATTTATAATTCATGCAGTGTATTTTATAGGTTGTAGTTTCCCAGCTACAGTTTCCTGTATTTTCTGTTTCTTGGGTGAATGGAGGGCTGCTAAATTTAGGAGTCCTGTTTTTTTCTCGCTGAATTATGGTCTGTTGTGTCTGGATGCCATAAAAGTCCATATTTCATCAAAAGAACACAACACACTGTACCCTCAAAGCCAGGTCACGCTGGCATTTTTCCCCTTTCTAAAGCTCACAGTGAGATACTGAATATGGATATGGGAATACAGAACCACATCAGAAAAAATAGATGAATCTAAATTTAATCCAAACTTTAGCATGCAAACATACTACTGGTCTCAACCCAATTATATACGACATTTAGCAGAATGTTGAATAGGTGACTATTTTATTTCATATTCATACAGCTATTGAGTAGGAATAGGTTCGATGTGTTAAAGTCTGAGATCATAATTTTGAGTGTAAGTGGAGGGAAGAAGACATGATATAAAGGCTTACATTATGCATTCTTGCTCACTTGGGGTGAATTTTAATGCAGGTCAGGCTGCATAATCTCTTGTCTACTGTATAATTCGACATTATAGTAATCTGCATTGCATAGTTTGTGAAACCATCCACTGGAAAGAAAACCATATTAAGCAATAATTTATTAAAATTCAGATTCTTTATGACAGCTAAGTCTAAGCATAATATAACTTTTTCTGCTGTCTCTTTAAACTATACTTAATTCTATTTCTCTGTCATGCCTGGCATATGTGTGTGTGTGTGTGTGTGTGTGTGTGTGTGTGTGTGTGTGTGTGTGTGTGTGTGTCCTCTCTGATTGCTGTAGTCTTTCTGGCATGCATAGGCAGGGTGGAATATCAGTTGCAAGCAGATCTCAAAGAATAGCTGGAGGTCACTCCTTCCCACTCTTTTGCTCTCTCTATCCATCTGGTCTTGTGGGCTTTTTTCTTCTCTTTATCTCTCAGAATATATTACTGATCACGGAACTGTGAGAAATGAACAGACAGTAAGAATGCAAGGGAGAGTGGAGGGAAAAAAAAGCACGAGATCCACTGAGGAGAGTGGGAGTAGAGTGTAGAAATGAGCTGAACGGAGAGGATCAGAGTACCCTGACTTTGTAGCGAGAAAGCTCAGCGGAGCGTGGAGAGTTGGAGCGTGACGTGGAAGGATGAGGAGTTTCTTCCGTGATCAGTCTCCAGCACACTCTCAGAGGCGCTCCCTCGTGCACACATTGTGACATCTCTTCTAACCAATACCGATCTTCTGTAGAGAGCACTGGGTCATGCCTGCCTACTGGAGAGCCATTATATTCATCCACTGTTTCTACAACTGCTTCTGTCAGCTTCTGGGCTGACAAGGACGGGAACTACCTGAGGAAACGATACTTAATTTAAAAAAGGGGAACCCTGTTTGTACCTGCTGTGAAGAGATTTTAGGACATCTTGAGCTCTCCCTTACTGGGTTAAGCCTGCCCATTGTAATTTACCAGCAGCATGCAGGTCTCTTTTGTGTGTACGGACCACCGGGCTGTAAGCCGTAGTACCGAGGACAGGCTGAATCGTCATAATGCTGGTAGCCCCAGCCTAGGCACCAAGAATAAGTTTCGCACTGTGGCCATGGTGGCACGCAGCCTGGGACAGCTCTCTGTGCAGAACCTGCCTTCATCCAGTGAGCACTGTGTCCGGAACGGCATGAAGTATAGGTAAGCGGAATCACTCCCGGTCGATATACATTTGGATAAACTGAGAAGAAGGACAAGGTGTTGTGTGTAGCAGACGTTGCTTCTGAACATTGGTGATTTTTTTTTGCAGAGTGTAATTTTATTGCTGTTTTTTTTTTTTTTTTAAAGTACTTTTTTTTTTTGGAACATTCAAGGGAATTAACTGCTTGGGTTCCTTACAAGACAGATGAAAGCTAAACCAGTTAGGTTTTTTTGTCTTGTTTTTATCATGCACCCTCCAATGTAATATTTAAAAATGTATATTATGAACACACAAAATCTCTAAAGAGGAATAAGCACAAGTCCCAGAAGAGGGCATTTTTATGGAATAATAAGTTGATAATCTCCTATTGGCATAAGACAGAATTAAAAAATGCAAGGTCTAGGAGATCAAACACTGACATGTAATTTATTTACTTATTTATTTATTTTTACATTGTACTTAAAAAAAAAATACTTTTCCCAATAGATGTACAGTGTGCGCCATTCTCAAATTAATTAAATTAAATCCTCACTCATTCTTCCTTTCTGTAACTTGGCTAAGCACTTTTTATAAAGCACTTTGCACTTTATACTATATCCTAACTTCATATTAACCTAATCTGTAACCGAACACCAGTCTTTTTTTTTTCTGAAAGGCAGTCTCATCCTGCACTGCTATTCCAAATGGCTTTTGTCTTCCGCACTTTCACATCTAATTGATCCCTCAATAATTACAGTTCTCAAAAGTGATTCATTTAAAATATTATTTAGTAAAACCGTTCTTTCTCCGATGGTATATTTCTTAGCTTAGAAGAATCGATATAAATTGCTGTGTCTTTCAACTTCAATGAAGTGTTACGTTTTAGGTTTCCATGAAGTATTGTGAAGTATTCAGCTTTCAGATTATTATTTAATAATTGTAGGGATATTTAATCTACGTTTTAGCCAGCTAAGATTAGCACCTTCTTTACTTTTTTTTTTGTATTATTATTTTGTCAACCTTTGTGTTAAATATTCCATGTATAATAGTCTGGTGAAATTGTGAAATCGGATCAGATTAAAACAATAAATGACACAGGAGACTCAGCAGAATGGAATATGTCTTCACTTAGCTAACATGAAGATATAGCTCTTAGTGTTACTATGTGCACATTCACACAAGTGGCTTTCATTCACAGGCACAAATATGGGTAGAACTGACAGCATCAATGTCAAATGAGGTGCCTCTTGGGGATGCAGTCATGGTGCTCCATCCTTAATTGGCACTGTGATTTGAAATCACGTCCCATACACTCTCTTTCTGATGGGTGTGTGTCTGTGAACACTCAGGCAAACATGGGCACTCTCCTTTCCCACTGTGGAATGAATGAATTAATGATCAAAAGCCTTGTAGCTTCTTTACCTATCACACCCAGCCATAAAAGTGAAGAAGGTAGAGAAGAAATGAGAGTGTAGAATTAAGAAGGAAATTGTATAAGTACACACCATATGCAGAGCAAGAACCATCCATTATCTATATCACTTACAGTATATGTCAGGGTTGCAGAGAACCTGAAGCCAATCCCAGCTGACTTTGGGCAAGAGACAGGGTACTCCCTGGACAGACTGCCAATCTATCACAGGGCTAATACAGAGATGAACAACCATTCACACCTACAGTATAGGAAATTCAGTGTAGCCGGGTAAAATAACCTGTGGGAGGAAACCCACACGGGCACAAGGAGAACATGCAAACTCCATGCAGAAAGGCTCCAGTCAGCCATGAGTTTTGAACCCAGAACCTTCTTGCTGTGAGGCAACAGTGCTAACCACCACTGTACCATCTGAGAAAGAACCAATAAATTTAATATATAAATATATAAAATGTTTGTGCTTCCTGTCTTCTACTTCTTTAGCTATAGCTAGTAGAGTCACATCACTTCAATCTGACTGGCCAGCACTGAAGATCAATTTATGCTTGCTTTAATCTTAACCCCTCACAGTCTGTTGGACACAAATCCATCAATTTCGAGTGCTGGTGAAGAAACAGATGAATTCAGACAATGAAAATATCAGATCTGAAGGAATGGAGATTAAATAAAGTATTAAGAAGTGTGATTTGATTTATTTTAATTTAATTTAAGCAAATTAGGTTTAGTATTTAGTAATTTTTTCAGTATTTAGAGTTTTCTCTGGTTTTAAGAAAAAAAAGTCATTTTGAATGTCTACTAGTACACTGAAAAAAAAAAATCAGTGGTCTAGCAAATATGACACACAAAAAATCTGTGATTTTTGAACAAAAAGCAAATTTTTAGAATTACTTAAATGCTTTATGTTCTGTGCTAAAAATTAATTCATGTAAATATGTGGATAAAATGCAAAGTGTATTTTACGTAATTTACTGGGACAAATTTACTATTAATTTGCAAGTGCTCACAAAGTTTTCAATTAAGAATTGGTAAAGTTTTCTTGGTCCACCCTCAATGTGTTTCTCAATCAGATGGTGTGCACAAACAGCTTAGTTATCTGATCAACTTGTGTTCTGTCACGTCACTCTTTATGAAGGCTACTATTAATGCATTTACTCATTGGCCTGCTATTAAACATGTTAACATGGAACAATTAAACATGTTAGTGACCATTTAGTAGTAATGATAACATTTAGGTGATGAGTACTTTTTATGCTTAAGCAGATCATTAGCTCACATTTTGAGCAAAATGTACTTATTAAACAATTCACTTACATTTTTAGCAGAAAAACCTGGGGCCACATAAAACTTATTCAAAAATATGCTTAGTTATATATGATTAGATTTTCTTAGTGTGGAAAGTTGTAACTTTTTTTTAAAGGAAATTTTAGGTTTTTTGTGTAGTATGTGACTGCTTTTAAATTATATCATAGATTTGTTTGGTTTAACTTACTAGGGAGGTAATGTTTTCATAGGAATTGGTAATTGATAGCAGGTTTTTTTTTGTGTTAGATGTTAAGGAGTTGGGTTCAGAATACTGAGAATGTCACATAAAGTATACATACATACAGCAAAAAAAAAAAAAAAAAAACGCTACCACTGGCAGTACTGAGACCAATTAGTACTGGAGCATAGACTGGCAAAGTGTACAAAATAAGTGAAAAATATCTTCAGGTTAAGGTAAAGTCCTGAAGTGTCTTTTGTTATTAATTTAACTTGTCATTAAGCAGCATTAGATATTTACCTAATTAATATCTACTGTATAGCCTACCTACCTATCATTCTACTGTATATTCATCTACTGCATGCAGTCAGATGATTTCTTTTTAAAGCAGTTGGATAAGCACTGCTCTGACATTAGGCATGGTTGGGCTGGATAGCCATGAAAGTCACAAAACATACTGGTAGTTGAGCATTACCATTAAGCTCAAGAATGTTCAGCTAAAGACACAGCTAAAGCAACAATGAACAATAGGAGCACTGTTGTCCTAAATGCCGCACCAAAAGCATAATTCTGCTTTATAACATTTTATTTTCAAAAAGCATGTGGTCTTAATAGTTGTTTGGTTTCATTGGCTGGAATATAAACCACCTTTAGTGTTTAGTGTTACTATTGCAATATTCATTATTAAACTGGAGTGGTTGTAAATCGGTTTTGTTGCATATCTGTACATTGAATCAGTTCGGATATTGGACCATTGTGCAAGATGACACTGTGGAGGTGGTGCTATATGGAGCAGAGGCAGTGTTCTTTGTGACCCAGTAATCTGAAGGGAAGGGCTCTTTGAGAATACTACTACTCTTAGACAGTCAGCTAAGGAGCATTAGTGTTTGGAAGACATAGAGCAGCTGTTAACATACAGGATCACCTACTCCCTAGTCTGTGCTTTATCCTACAACTTTTAGCTAAGCATCACAACTATAGTAAGTGAAGTCAAACCTCTTTCACAGTACCAGCCAGAAAATGTATTTAGAGAAATCACTAAAACAGAAACCCTTCATACCCTGGAGAATCCTGTTACACTTGCTTACAAATAGGAACAAGTCAGCAGGCGGTTGTGCCAGGAATTAATGGCTACAAAGTTTTTGGACTGAATCTAGTAAGGACAGAAGACATACATTGGGGGCCACATAAGTCTCTAAATTCCTAGTGCTATTTGTAGAGATTTGCCTTGTCTAGATAAAGTATATTTTTCAGTAATCATTATGTTCATTATCACAAGCTGTATGTGGAGAGTTTCTCTGTGTTAATTATTCATAGCATTAAAAACCAAACAGATAGATTAAGGTTGGGTAAATTAATTAAAATATTAAGAATGCAGGCCAGGGCCAAAACCCCCCAAAAGGGAAAAAAGTAGCACAACAAGTCTGAGAATTATGCATGAAAATATACAGTACAGCGGGTATAGATAGGGTGATAAAAGATCAAGAATTGTGGGAGTTATGAGATGTAGAGCTATGGAGTGAGGGATCTAAGTTTAAAGAATAATAAAAAAAAAACATACATAACATAACGTCTGATTCAGATATTCATGCAAAAATGACATTAAAAAAAGATAGATGGTTTAAGCTTTGGAGGAGTCCCAGGCCTCCACATGTGTTTTCCACTTTAAATTGCTATATAGGCAAAAATCCAGTGAGTGTTAGATTTGATAAAACACCCAACAGTAATTAAGTTCAGTATTTCTTGGACCTCATAGTAAAGCTCCACATACTGAGTTACTTGTCTTTGAAGAATTTCCTCCAGGCTCAAGAAAGTCCTTCTCATGATGAAGAAATTGGCAAAATGCTGGAGATTTGAGTGTGACAGAGGAGTGGAAGGTCTTATTGTGTTCCATGTGAATTTTATCCAATTCCTCCTGCGCCACTTTTTCCTTGGTTTTTGACACCAAGTGTGGCTAGGATTATGTACAACCATGCCAGGGGTTGCTCTATGTCTCAGTTGGTTGCTAGGCTGATGCCACTAAGCAAGGGAGAAATGTAAACTTGCAACTTCACAACCTCTGCTATTTTATCACCAAAGTTCAAGCAAAATTTCTATACACAGTTCACCAAATTGTCACCTTTTTTATTTAGTCTTTTTCAAGCACCAGCTCACGGTCCAGATTCTGTGACCCCTCTGCACCTATTTTGATTATGAAATCATTTACAGTAATACCTCGTGCATTCGCGTTTCTGTATATGCGACTTCACAGATTTGCGAAATTTTATGTGGAACCTGATTCATTTACATTCGCGTTTTTTTCACACATCTGCGAAATCCTCAAAAAGCCTGGCATTAAATGATAACTGTCACACACTGCCCACGTCACTGTGCGCCGACCCGGAAGTAGACTCTCGAATTTCTTCACCTAAAAGTAAGGCTGCCTGTTAGTTCTCCCTGTCACTAGAGGGCAGTACAAGTCCTTCACTGCTATAAAGACGAAGAAGAGAGAGACTCTGAGCTGTAGAGGAAG
>JAOVYU010000024.1:9799409-9813090 GCA_025674565.1 Synodontis membranacea
ACCCGCCCAGGGTGTAACCCCCGCCTCTCGCCCGAAGTTAGCTGGATATTGGCGCCAGCTCCCCCCGCGACCCTGAATAGGATTAAGCGGAAGAGAATGGATGGATGGATGGATGGAAAAGAGTAGCTGAGTAGGAATAGGATTTGTAGAATTGATACTCTGGAAACAGTTTGCTTCCGTGTTCTGACAGTATGTCTGATCTTTGCAGGTACGTGGGTAACTTTTGGAGGTCAAATCACAGATGAGGTATTATGTAATTCTTTTTTTATTATATGTAAATATGTATAAAGCTACATTGATTTTCAAATGACTTCAGTGGATTAAGATTATTAAAATAAGTATGTGCATTTCACTTATTTATTGCTCATTCTAGACCACCCTTTTAAAATCAAACACAGTTGTACAGTATTTAGGCCACAGAATTTTGCTGTAATCTGCAAAGCAGCATAAAAATCAAGAGGCAATAAAAATGCAGTTTAGTTTAATAAGATGATTGAGATGATAGTGAGAAGAATTTATTTTTTATTATTTAATAATAAATTATTTATAGTATTAATATATTATTTATTTAATATATTGATCAATTTGTGTACCATTTAATTTCCTTTAATGTGATCATGAGACATGAAAGTGAGCTTATTTATGAGCACAATATACTTTTTTCAAGTTTTTCAAGCTAGCAGTAATAAAATGATAAAATGTGCCCATGTTACTGTATGTAGTCATAATTATCATTAATGGGAAATAAAAAAAAAAAGTTCAAATGTTACAACAAATTTTCAATGTGTAATAGTGAGGTCTGGATACTGATTCTAATTACTAATTTTTGTACTTTTCACTTATATGTGCATAAAACAACTTTCTGAGAATGTGGCCTTGACGGAATGAACTTTCAGTTCCTCCTCTAATACTTTAATTATGCACTTCTGTTAAGTTCTACTGTATGGTTATCTCCCTTCATTCTGCTCAGGACTTTATCTATTCCATTTCCTTTTATCCTCACTCATCCTAGATAGCAGAGCAGTTAATGACGTTGGCATATGAAAGTGGGATCAACCTGTTTGACACAGCTGAGGTGTATGCTGCCGGCAAGTGAGTGCTTTCTTTATCTTCTTCATCATTCATTACTCTCCTGTCAGGCACAGGAAGCTCACATGCTGTAATTCTAAAAGGAAGCATGCTGAACTGGGCCCTTTTTCATTGACGGGCAATGTTGGTGTGCTTTTATCTGCACATTAGTTAAGTGTGCCATTATATACAGTATATGCACCACCACAATTTTTCATTGAACATAGTCTTTTTTGCAATTACTTTTATGAAGAAAGAGCTAAATATTTTCAAGCCTTTAGAGCAATGCAATTCATTGTAGTCCTCTTTTTGGCTTAACAGATGCATTTACTATAATTTAATAAATGAAAGGATTAATAAAAGGATATGCAAGGTGCATCTAAAATATATTGTTTAATTTAAATATACATATAATACAAGAATATGTTGTTTTTTGTTTTTTTATTCAAAACCTAAGGGGAAAGACACATCTAAGAATGGTAGAATGACACAAAGCCAAAGAACATTAAATGCTACCTACAGCAAAGACAGCAGAGTAGATAACTGTTGAAAACCAGAGGCAAGCCGGTAAATGTACATCTGCATAAGTTGTGATGTACTTCAAATTGTGATGTGATGTGATGTGATGTGATACCTAGACAGCCACCACAAGTGTCGGTATGTAAATCATTGTCTCGAACAACATACAGTCCCCTCCAAAAGTATTGGAAGACCAAGGCCTATTCTTATTCATTTTGCTACAGTATATACTGAAGGCATTTGGGTTTGATATCAAAAGATGAGTATCCATCCATCAATTTTCTATACCGCTTATCCATTGTGGGTCACAGGGAAGCTGGAGCCAATACCAGCTGGCTTTGGGTGCAAGACAGGGCATATATCTATGCAGCTAAAAATATAAATATCAATCCATGTATCAATCCAAGAGTAGACATTCAGAGCTATTGATTATTAAGCAATTAATAGCTCTGAATGTCTACGCTTGGTTGGATAACCTGTGAAGGTTGTATTTTCTGTTGAAAAGGATAAACCCACAAGAAAACCAGAGGACTGTCTATGGGAGAAGAGCAAACCATTTTGAAGCTGAGAAAAAAGGGAAACTTGATCGAAGCCATGCCACAGACATTGAGAATAGCGGATACAAATATTTTGAGTGTTCTGCAAAGGAAAGAAAAAACTAACAACTAAATGCAAAGCACTCAAATTGGTGAAAGAACCAGAAGACCAGATTGGATTTCACAATGAAAAACAGAGATGAACCACAATAGTTCTGGAAGCAAGATTAACCTCTATCAAATTTATGGAATGTCCAAAGTGTGGAGAAAGAAAGGATCTGCTCATGATTTACAACATACAAGCTCATCAATCAAGCATGTAGAGGTAGGATCGTGGCTTGGGCTTGTATGGCTGCTTCTGAAAAGGGCTGGCTAATCTTTATGATAGTAGCAGCAGAATGTCTACAGAAACATACTGTCTGTCAATTTACAGATAAATACATGTAAACTTATTAGGAAGAACATCATCATGTGGAAGGACAATGTCCCAAAACATACTGCCAACACAACAATGCTCTTCATCAGGGAAAAAAAAGTGGAAGGTTTTAGACTGGCCAAGTCAATCATCAGATCTTAGCCCAATTGAAACCCCCATCCAAAACAAACAAGTGAAATGACGAGCATCACAAACGAAGGTGGTTTGATGTAGCTATTGCCTTCAAGAGATATGCAACCAAGTATGATGTGCTATTTATTTTAAGACTTTCTGTTCCAATATATTTGCTCACCTAAAGAAAGTTGTTTAACACGTCTGGATGTGAATATCAGCAAATGCTGAAAAGCTGAAATTCTGAAATATTGTCTCATTTATCCTTTGATCTCAAATCCAAATATCTTCAGTGCACAGCAAAAACAAAAGAATTGGCCATTGCCATTTGCCATTCCAATATTTTCAGTGGGGACTGTATGCATATGTTTTATGTGTGCAATAAGCTTCTGTACTATACTGGTATAGGTACCTGCTTCTCTCCGTGGTTGCATGAGAGTATGCCATACACCACTGTAAACATAGCAAAATAGATTTTACACACCTCTCCCTTATCACTCATATAGACACATACTCCTTTTTCACATCACCCTGCTCTGCTTCTCAGAACTGCCACTGCCACTGATATAAGGCAAATAATATCCTGATTCATGAACTGTATCTTACAAAATGATTCTGTTATTTATATTATTCAAATACTCTGAGGACATTGCAGAGCATTTTTTTTTTTCAAGATACTCCAGCATTTATTCTCGCCATCCCTCCATATTTCAATTGAACTGCATTTGGTAAAGACTGTTGCAAAGACTTACTTTGCTTGAGTGCAGGAACAATGGGAGGTATTCATAAAGAACACGCTCTGCACCTTAGGACAGGGATACTTCGTCTGTCATTAGACACACAGAGCTACTCCCCATTAGCCCAGCCAGCCTTTTACTCAAAATATCCTCTGTGCTCAGGAAGCAATCAGCTGACGCCTGTGTTTGATGCTGTGAGATTGTTTAATATCACTGCATTCTACCCACCGCTTCATTAGCATGATTTTTTTTTTAGAATAAGAAGCAGGGTTCCTAATGCTCTAATGTATCTATTTAGTTCAGAATAAAACTCTTTTCCAGAATGAAATAGTGCACCTTTTGTTTTTATAGTTATAATATGATCATCCTTTTTCTTTTTCTTTTTTTTTCCCCCAAAAGGGCCGAAGTGGTTCTTGGCAGCATCATAAAGAAGAAAGGATGGAGGTAGAGACTTTCATTTTATTTTATATTCATGTGGGGTTTTCAGTAACACTGCTGTCTTTAAATATGACATGTCAGTGTGGACATTTTTTTTTTTCTGCTGGTATAGAGAACTGCGGACATGGTCTTAATGGAAGAAAGACTGCTTAAACCTTGTGGCTCCTTTTATTGTGTGAATGGCATTTTACATGGTACAACTGTCAGCTTTTGTTTGTCCGTAGCTGCACAATGGAGACCCGAGGCAATCAGCGTTTTCTCCAGACCTTTACTTCTTTCCTCACTGGCAAATACATATACTGTAGCGAGACTGCAAGCTGTTATCAGTCATATTCATTTATCAATCATATTAATTTAAACACAAGTCATTCAGTCATTTGACAATGACAGCCACATTTAAGAGGGTGTTTTCATAACAGTGCTGTTAGCGAAATCATTCAGAGATGTATATGAGCTAAAGGTGTTATTTGCTGTCTTGTCTGATGGGTGTAAAACCCTTGATTGAATTTTCTCTCTGTATGTAGCCTACAATTACAGCTCAGTTTAATGAAATCATGTTGAATAACACGATTGTTCCTGAGTACAATTACCCATTATGGTTCCTGGCCTTTTCATTTACCGAATAAGGGTCTTGGGACATCGCCTGGATCCTCTTCTGGCAAATGTGTTAAAACTTCATCTTCCACAATGTCACTACAGAGGTCTCACTGCACTTGTTCTATTTTCTTTCCCAGACGCTCCAGTTTGGTTATTACCACCAAGATCTACTGGGGTGGAAAGTGAGTCATTTGATGTTTGTGTGTACTGTATGTGTCAAGGAGAAGCTTGCATGTATCTTTGTGCCTGGGATTAGATTGAGAAGTGCAAGGTAGAAGTTAAGCCAAATTATTGAGAGCTGCCACTCCATGAATATGAATATATAAAGTGAGGTTTAAGAACCCCTTGCCCCCTATGTAGAACCCCTCCAGGTGGCCAGAACCACAGCTGTAATTGTATCCTGAATGTGCTTCAGATCGATCCCCCCCCCATGGAGCATGCTCTTTCCCTCAGGCTAAATTAAAGGTCCTTGGCCAACACTAATGAAAAGCTGTGAGATTAATAAACTAGCGCATCTAAAAAAAATTAGAATATCACAAAAAACATGCAATTTGTTACAATTTATTTCAAACATATTGGAAATATACATAAAGTGAAATATTTGAGGACTTTTTTTTGCCTTAATTGTGATGATTATGGCTTATAGATCATGAAAATCTAGGGTCAGGGTTAGGGTTAGGAAGTCCAATATAATAAATTATTAGAATATTTCCTAAGATCAATCTAAATGCATATACAAATGTTCTATGTCTGAAAAGTATTTTCATTTATACAGTCAATACCAGGTTGGGGCTCCTTTACCATGAATTACTGCATCAAAGCGGCATGGCATGGAGGTGATGAGCTTGTGGCACTGCTGAGGTGTTATTGGTGCACAGGTTGCTTTGAAAATGGCCTTCAGCTAGTTGGTATTTTTCATCTTCCTCTTGACAGTGCCTGATGTATTTTTGATTGAATTCTCTATGGGGTCTGGCGAGTTGGCTGGCCAATCAAGCACAGTGATATCATGGTCAGCAAACCATTTGGCACTATGGGCTGATGCTAAGTATTGTTGGAAAAGGAAATCATCAATTGAAGCTTGTCAGCAGGTGGTAAAATGTTGACTTTCTGCGGATACTCCACCCTGGACTTACTGTAAAGCACCTTGGATTCTGTGCCTCTCTGTGACCATGATTTCCAAAATGAAATGCTTAACCCAAACACACAAAATGGCCCGAGGCCATTAAACTAACCCCCTTGGGCCAGGAGGGTGAACACTGGACCACGCCTCCCCCCCGGCATAGACTGTCTTACAAACGTGGAGCAGGGGATGATGGTCCTAGCCATCACCCCGCCCACCGTTACAATATGCTTCAATATAGCACTCTGCAAACAGCCAGTCTTTTCAGCAGATCTGTGGCTTACACTCCTTGTGGAAGGTATCAATGAATACTGAAAGGTATTTATACTGTTTAAATAATAACTCAAATTTACTCAAACTCAAAACGAATTTTAATAATACATTTTTTCAGCTGTATGCCATAATTATCGAAATTAAAATAGAAAATGCTTGACATATTTTAGTTTATCTGTAATCTGTAAGTCACGACATTTTCTTAAATAGCTGATGTCAAATATTGTACTTTTTCATTCACTATTTTACACATGGCATTTGGATGTGATGTAAGTCAGAGCTGAAAGTTTTGAATCTAGAAATTTAATTAAACTTGAAATTCACATTGTATTGTAAAATCCCATATTTGACCAGGTCTCTGTTTAGTGATTTATCTCTGCTCCAGCAAACATACTCAACTTTAAAAATGTTTAATGAATAACTGATATATAAAAGTAAATGATTTAGTGTGGTGCTCCTTAAAGATCACCCTCAAGGTATTCAGCTGAGTGCCAACATTTGCAAGCCCCATTGACCCTGGATGAAGAATAATAAAAAATAAATTATCTTCAGAATAGTCTTCCATTATAATTTAAAGGTGTTTCCCCTCTGAAAACCTTTTATGATATGACCTCAATGTTATAACAGCTCTTTAATAGCAAGCTCATAACTTTATATCCCCTTTAAATAAACCCTCTAGGTATTTAACTTAAATATGTAAAATTAGGTGTCTGGTCTTTAAAAAACTTTGCCAGCCCTTAATGCTTGCTGAGTGTCACCTGGTGTGTTCAATCTTAGACTAAACCAGTTTGTTGAGAGCAACAAGAACAGTGGGATCAGGGAAGCAGCTGTTTCAAATTTTCATAAAGCTGGAGAGGGATAAAAAAAAAAAATTCAAAGCATTTAGTGATACCAGTACCAACTGTGAAGACCATAATCCAGCAATGGAAGAAACATGGACACGCTAGGATTCTACCAAGGAGTGGAAGGAGTTGAGAGCTATGCAAGAAGGACCTGAAAAAGTCCTTAGAGGCTAATGGAATAAAAGTCCATACATAATGTAATAAATCTCCACAGTCCACACAAGTCTGGACAGTTTGGAAGAAAAATGCACCGGAAGCCATTGCTTACATCTAGACACATGGGAGCACATTTGGGGTATGCTAAAGAGCATGTGAACAAGCCAAATTTTGAATCAAATGACTCTATCAGCAATATGAGGAGAGGAACACCAGTACCACAGTCAAACATGGTGGAGTCTTGCTGATGTTTTGGGATGTACTGTATGTCTGCATCAGGCAATGCAGCTCAACAAATTTGAAATCAAATCCCCCTACATCAGTCAAAAAGCTAAAACTAAAGAGGCAGTGGATCTTCCAACAAGACAGTAAGCCAAAGCACAAAGCAAAGTCAACTCAGAGATGGTTCAAAAAGAATAAGGTGAAAGTTTAACCACGGCTTTCCCATTCTCAAGACTTGAATATAATAGAAAATCTATTCTTCAAATACATACATGGAAGATGGCATGGAACGAATATGTTAGAAAGAAGGTACAGATGGTTATAAAGTCAAAGGGAGGGCATACAAGTATTACAGAACATTTCATTAAAGGGAATGAAAACGTTTGGACTGAGATTATTTTCATCATTTCGTTATAACTTTTTGACATACTCTTTGACCATTTTTGCAACTTTTGATGTTGTGCAAAACTTGTCTGTGCATTAAATATTGTGTTGATCAAAATGTATTTCATAAAAAAACGTCCTTTTGGCATTTCAAAGTAAGGGGACGCAAACTTTTGCAATCAACTGTACACAGTTCATGCGCTCTTTACTTTTCCGTAGATTATGGGCACGCACTTTAATACTGATGACATCATCATCAAATAATTTGTTGAACATCAATTTCAGATTTTGGAATTGGGAATTATTTGTCAGAATTAATTTGCCCGAGTTTGCCTGGATAAGCCATGGAACGCTGCACAGATATTGTACTAACATCAATGTCTGTTATGTTTTTCAGAGCAGAAACAGAAAGAGGATTGTCAAGAAAGCATATAATAGAGGGTAAGTCATAACGAATAATCTTCAAATCCTGGAGAAATTTTGCAGTACATGGCTGAACTGACCTTAAGCTCTTTACCTTGTAGGTCTGAAAGCATCTTTGGAGAGACTGCAGTTAGAATATGTTGATGTAGTATTTGCTAATAGACCTGACCCCAACACACCGATGGAAGGTAAGCGTGCATGCGGAAATGCTGTACCATCCTGCCTGTCTGTGCAGGTTGGAATGGTTTACTTTGTTTTTTGCAAACTGTGCTACGTTTCATATGCAGCATGGCTAAATCTGCCCCCTCAGCCTTTAATCTCCCATAATTTATGGCCCTCATATTTTTACACTTTGCTGTCATTAATTTTATTACTCCAAGCCATGTTTGTGTGTAGTTTGAGCATGCTTTCTGATTATCCTTAGACTTTATATGTGGACTGAATTTAAATCTAGGTAGCATTCTCGTCTAAACACAAGATTGCACAAGAGGAATGACGCATGTCTGATTCTCAATGTTTTGCAGAAATAAAATAATACGTAAAATGCATTTGTCCTAAGTTCAAGTTACATCCATAACCCAGGTTCCCTGACAGGATGAATGAGGCACCTCACTGTGGGATTTCTGCATTGACCTTAGATGCCCTTGTTTCAATACTCATTGTGCCCTTGTTTCATCACTTACACTCATTGGCTGACATGCCACTTATGTGTCGTGAACTTCCACGATTCTTTGGGACGAGCTTTGTAGTAATGGCATTGCCCAGAAAAGGTATTGCCAATGAAACAGACAACTGATCACCAGAATCCCTTTGTTCTGTCCATGTAGATGTGTGGTACATGCAGCAGACAGAGTATATTGGGTTGACGTTTGTCTTTTCTTAAACAAAGGCAGGGGGTGGACATCCAACGGTTTCATGAGGAAACATTCAAACACCTTGGGGATTAGAGTCAGGTTGGGTTTTAGTGTAACTCTCTTATCCCCTAGGGCAAATTGACTGCAAGTTGTATGCACCAAGTGTGCATGAATGATATTCATTTGTTTTGATGAGACTATAATCAATTACAGCAAAGTGTCGGTGATTATAATTTGAGATCCACCTCCCAGTATGGTTCAAATGGAGGACGTGACATGTTTTCCAAAGTCGACTGGTAATTTCTAATAGGGAGTAAGATGTTTGGATACAGGATTGGAGATGATGCACTCCATTTGTAAAACAGCATATTGAGGACTGTTGGCCCACCATCCAATCACCAAACCTCACATGGCAAGCAGGAATGAAAACAACTTGCAATATCAAGAAGGCTCTGTAGAAATGAGAAAATCGCCAGGACAGAACACTGAAATGGCACCACCTGTGATTTTTCACCTGGTTCCTCAAACTATTTACATTTATTCCCGTAAAGGGATTAATCAGACAAGGTATTCGCGTTTTGAATTATGAATATTACATTGTTGGAGAGTCCAACAGTAAGGTTTCACAATCCTGGTCAAGATGATGAGGATGAAAAATTTCACTGTTCACTTGAGACAGCAGGTCTATTTGCAGTGGGAGGGACCAAGGCTGCCCACACAAAAACATGCTTTTCCACCAGCCAGTGCTTTTTGGGCCCCCATCTCTCACCCTGGCCAAAGTTGGTGAGATTAAGGCCAGTAGCAGGAATGAGCATGTGAGGCATGTCACAGGCAAGGGTGAGCCTATGCATTCGCAAGCATTGGGGTGAGCCTTTAATTAAACAGAGCAAACTGAGCATTCTGTTAAAAAGATCTATGATGGCTTACCCAGTGGGAATCCATATCTGAGCCACCTTTCATTTGTGCAATTTACATTTCCCATAACAAGTTCTGCCCCTCGAAAACAGATCTGCAGCATTATTTAGAATCCTGGGCATGTGAGTGGCCTTCAATGTTAGAGTCCCAGCCATTCCACTCTGTCAGTTTGTGTGCCAGCATATGCAAGTAGGGGGACTGCATTACTCCTTGGAGGTTGATAAAGGGGTCAATGGGATGGTCTTCTTTGACCATGCTACTCTGACTTTAAGGGGTTTAGGCTGTGTCGGGGTCCCACTTGTGCTACCATGGGACATTTTGGGATCCTATAAGTTGGAGGCTACCTGTGCAAAGGTTTGGTGAGGGCCAGTGGGCAAGGATGATGGTGACTTTCTAGAGAAGCATATGTGCGGTGCTTCACCCTCTCTTTCCTTTTTCTTTCAGTGCTGTTGTATGGAGCCTTGGGTGAGGCCAAACAAGCCCTTAGGGTCTACCGGATCATCCATTATACAGTATGAATTTTCTCCTTGTAAGAAAGACAGGAGATTGAGCTAATATGCTATCTCCAGTGCGACCGTTATGCCCATGGCCTTTCCAGATGTCTGCAGTTAATGCAGGTATAGGGACAGGTCAGTCATTATATACTTTAGAGCTCATCCCACTGGCTGTCCTTCTCTAGGTAAACTTTGTGCTCTTTAAGCATGGAATAAACCTTAAAGGTTCTTGCTGTCATGGTGACAGACCAGTAATATTTTTTCTGACATAGAAGAAAGAAAGTTATTTAACATGGAGGGGGAAGGAAAAGCCAGAAGCTATTGCAGACCTTAGGTATGGGTGATGATGGAATGCCACTAGTGCCTAAATTGGAGACAGGGGCGAATATTCATTTTCTAACATGCCCACATAATCTAGCAGAGAACGTATACAGTAGAGGTAGATAGATATCATTGAATGACCTTGAGCGGTCCCCAATGAGCCTTGCAATCACAAACTTTTTTGGCATGCTAGTTTGCATCAGAGGATTTGGGATGGATCTGCATCTGCCAATAATTAAAAAAGATTTTTGCAAAGCTTTCACTATGTATCTAGTATGGAGACTAACAACTAAGGCTAAGGGGTAGCTGCCACTAGCTTGCTCACTACCTTGAGGTCGTTCAATGCAGATTGAGTCCTCTGTTTGGAGGCAGCCATACCCTGTATTGCTTGAAAAAAAGCCTTGTCTATGGTGAAGAAATGGCTTGGCACGGCCAGGTATGTTGGTTCCTGGTGGTCTGTGTTCTGTTGAGTTGTTAGCACTGTAGGAACTGTGTACTGTTTAAACCAAGCCATGTCAACTCACAGCTTTCTGAGTAAAGTGAGAAAACTTATTTGAATGATGAAGCGACAGTGTGTCGGCTCTTACAGTATAGGAAGTACAGGGGAGGAACGCTTACCCCTCAATGCATCATGACTGTCAGTCAACAAGAGTTAAACATATACTGTAGAAAAAAAAATGTAGAAATATAGGCTTCTGAGGAAAACGTAGTGAGGTATATCCCACAGTGAAATACCTCACTCATGCTATCAGAAGACCTGTGGTTGTTGGAGCCATATTCAGAGTTGAGTTAAGCACATGTAGTGGTGAGTTAATATTAGCATTTCAGACCTCCAGTCAAATTGCATATCAATTTATCAGCATAAATTACAACTGTATGTGATATTCAGTAATGTCTAGGATTTATTGTAATGGACTTGGAGTTTTTAGATTTCACTTTGGTTAATGGTTTCCTATATTAAACCCAATGCTATTTGACTTACCACTGACAGCCGTGCCAGTGGGATTTTATCCTTAGCTTCATCTCTCCTTAATCACAGTGGTGCAGCAGTTCTTTAATCCTTGGTCTGTTCGGCTTGCTCACCACATCTGTACATTTGGAATCAAATAGATAGTGTTCCAACGCCTCAGCTTTCATGCCAATACCACTGTCCTTGATCAAAGCCCCTGATCTTTTCATCTCATAGATCACTTAATGAATGAATGCTTTTATGACAGATTCTGTCATTTCTGCCTTTTCATTAGGCTTCATACATTCTGCCACAGACTCTGCAAAGTATTGACAACCAATAAATGCGGGTGAAGCCCACAATGTTAAACTGAGTAATTTGCATTAATTGAATGTGATTATCATGACTAAGATGGCAACTAAGACATAAAACTAGGGCCATCCTTAATACATTTATAATATATTGGATACCTATTCAATAGTTATTTGACTATTTGCCCACTTATGAATTATATTATCACAGACTAGTTTAAATGGGATTTCTAAAATTGTCTTGGTTTTACATTGCATAGTATTTCATTAGACAGCAAAGGGGAAAAGTAACCTGCTTCATCAGGCGACAGTCTAGTTTCCAGCAGATATTTTTTTCATGTTGAAATGAAACTAACTTGTTAAATAAAACACTGGCGTAGACACAACTGAAAAACTCTCGGATGTTCTACACAAGCTGTGTACTGCCTATGGGTAATATTGATAATCCTAATGGACTGCTCATAAAATGTACTTGCTTAAATCTGTGACATGAAGAAATTTCCAGCATAAATATTGACACGACATTTTAACACAAGTTGCCAACTTACAGTAAGTCACCAACTCTGAATACAGCTTGTAATAAATAATGATGTGCTTTTGGCATGTCAGGTGGTTTTAGTTCCCGATCAGGTTTGGCATGTTCGCTGTGTTCTTGAATGGCTCCCGTAGCAAACTGCAGGATACTGTATACTAATTTATTTTCTTATGTATATCCTTATTAATAGCTGACTATTTCATTTTCAATCTGAACTTATTAGTCACACTGTAGTATGGGAGCTGCTCTTTTACTTAAATCTCTTATAATGCCCAGCTTGTTGTATGGCTTTGTAAGAAACATAGAATGGTGTATAGATGAAGCTGGCGCTGCTGAGGTTCTTTAGAAATGACTGAACGACCATGGTGAGCAGGAGCTGGTCCTTTCCAGCAATCCTCTGAGGTTCATTACATTCATCAGTTTATCAAAATTATTTCACAATATTTTGCTTGTTTTTTTTTTGTTTTTTTTTTTGTCACCAGGAAATCCATTTAACACCTCAAAAACAAGAACATTCATCATAGAAGGTACACTGTAGCCTCAGTCAGAGTCCTGATCTCTTGTATCCAAAAGCATTTTATGGTAATGAATTGTGACTTTTCACCCTGTTTTTCCAGTGTGAGAATCTGACCATGTCCATAAAATGCATTTTTTTTTTTTTTAGAATTACTTCTAGAAACCAGAATGCTTTAAAATGATTGATTTATTTGATGATTCTATACATCTTGCAAATTGAATTTGGAAAACGTCATTGCATCCGAGCCTTGGTTCATTTTTCCCCGCTCATGCATTTTAATTTGATTTACGTTCGAATATTTTATCCATCAACCATTTATTCTAACTTTTGTCATTAAAGTTCAGTTCATGTACATTGTTTTGCCGAAGAAGATATACTCAGTTAGCATCTTTCAATATAGATGCTAAATTGATGATGTTTATCCAGGATAATAGAAAGCTCTATGTCTGCCTGTGTCTCTGTGTTAAAATACGTAAGAAGCTACACTACCCAGAACCATTATGTGCCCTATTACATGGTTCATCTACTTTCATATCTTAGGTCAGCTTTGTTTAACCTGCTATAATATTTTGCAAGATGATGTCTTATAGTGTGATGCTGAGGGTGATTTTTGTGCATGCTTATTTGTTTATATTCCTTATTTACTGTACATTAATTTAGTAACTATGTTTTTTGCTCTTTGCATGTATATAAAAAAAAAAAATTCTGCTTGTTCACAAATCTTACAAGTTATAAATACCAATAGGCTATAACTGTATGAATTCTGGTTATTATCTCAATATTTAAGGTTTGTGAATTTTGCCTTTGTCTGCCTGTAGAATTAGATTTTGCATGTGGGTAATACTGAAAAACTTTAATAAAACTCATTAAAGCTCGTTTGTACTCTAGAGAGAGTAAGTTACGATGTGCAAAGATTAGATCGG
>JAOVYU010000024.1:9862195-9877796 GCA_025674565.1 Synodontis membranacea
CGCAGAATGTAGCGTGGGTGTCGCAAAAAAAAATCACTAGGAGCACGAAGATGTTCTTTTCTTTTACCGAGACCTCATTGATGTTTTCTGCTGTGGTTTTCCTTTGTAGCTGCTTTTTCTCTTGCATGTAGAATTTATTATTATTATTACTATTATAATTATAATAATAATTATTATTATTAATGTATTTATCTATTTAGGAGCTTCTCTTCTCTTGCTGGTCTTTTATTAGAATTAAAGAGACTGTTTTCTCATTTGTTTTCCAGTACATTTTATATCTTGTATTGCTTTATTTTTTATTACCATTGTCTTTCCTATAATGATGTTTTTGTGCCAGCACTATCAGTATGAGGATTGTTTCATCAAGGCATGTGCACATTTGTATGACTTGTGAACATGAGTGATATACTCTGTGCCCCTCCCATGATGCCAGTTGCCTTTTTTGGGTGAAGTCTATGGAGTCTCTTGGAGGCCCCTTGCTAATGCCAGGATTTCCTGCATTTCACCTCAGGGAACTGATGCATTTGTGAAGGGAAGGGTTGGTGTAAGTGTGTAAGTAAATTGGAGTAATGCAGTGAATTGAGTCTGGTGTGTAGTGGTTATAAAGTATTGAGTGTTTTTAGATTACCATGCAAAAAAAGATGTGTGTGTTTTTGTGCGAGTGCATGGCACCCTGTACCAACCACACAGGGAAAGAACCTTGTCGTGTGATACCAAAGAACTTTCCTCTGCCCTGCAAAGATCGATTCTGCAACTCTAGACTCTTTCTGAAGTAGTCATTTTAATTTCTTAGTACAAGAGGGACTTGTCACGAATGTCTTCCATAGTGACTCAAATGCACAAGTGGCAATTTTTAGGTGAAACCTTTTTAAAGGTTTCTTTAAGGACACTGATTCACCCTGACTGCAGCTGTGTAAACCACATAAAGCCATGGCATGCTTCTCGTTTTTTTTTTTTTTTTTTTTTTTTCTGAAAAGCTTTACAAAGAATGTGGATCTTCAAACCTCACTCTGATTTTGGTGAAGATGTGTGTGTGCACAGGCACAGGATGTGAGGTGGCTTTTAAGACTAACAAAAGGACACTTGATTGTAGTCTTCCTCTGTTCTGCTGGGACCTCTGTGATTCATTTTTGGTGATCCATCTCAGCAGATAAGTTAATTTGCTCTGGCATTAGTTAAGATAGTGGTTAGGGATGGTATGCTTTTGCAAAGCCTCCAGACTGAGGCTGTAATTTTCCTTCTCTTTGTACAGTTTGAGGGAGGGTGATCTGGAGGGTCAGTGAGGGAGAGGTACAAGTTAGGAACAGGGAAAAGAAAGTATGTTCTGGAATGGAGGTAAAATGTCCAATGGATGAAATGTCTAAGTAATTGTCAAGAATTAGTACATACTTGCATATTGCTTTTATGAGGGATGTGGTCAATTGCATCCATATGTACTTGAGATGCAATGGAACAATTAGGGTACCCTTGGGTTTTATGGTATGTTCTGTCCTGTGCTGCTCGGTGCCAAAAAATGTTGTGCATCAGATCTCAAACAGCTAAAACTTAAAATCATACTTTGTCTCAGAAACAGTCAGGCCATCACTGGCTTCTGTTAGTTGATACACAAATGCAAACTCAAAAAAAAAAAAAAAAAAAACTCAGGACACACGGTACCTGCAAAATGTTTCAATTCATTATAGTTGCCTTGTTTTTAAATTGGAGGCTAAAGTAAAAACTTTTCAATTCCATATAAGCTTGCAGATAATGTGGATGCGGTTGGAGCATGTGTGCATACGTGAAGGAGAGAGTGGAAGATGGATATGTGAGGATAGGGTGATGGTGCTTGGCATGGAACAGTTAGCCACAGAACAAGAGGAGCCAAATGACAATCCAGCTCTGTCAATATGGGGTTTTACAAAAGTCTGAACACAGCAGTTTTCTCTGTTCATGGCTTTTTGCTCCCTGCCATTACCTCCCTCCTTCCCTCCTCCCTCTGTTCCCTCCCTCCTTGTAATCAGAAACCGCTGTGCAGGGAAATGGGTGGCCTGCCAGGATCAAGTTTGCTTCTGCCCTTTTAAGGCTAAAAAACCAGGGGGAACATTTCCAAAAAGAGAGGGAGGGATGGAGGAAGGCTGAGGAGGAGGAGGGACCTTTGGAAGCAGTCGAAATGAAAGAAAGGAAGTTTGCTCTTAAGAATGCATGTTGTATATGCTGTGTATTTCAGGAAGCTTTCTTATATGTGGCAACAGAGCACCCGTTAGTCTTGCTGAACCACATGGTTTTTTAAATCAGAGCTGCTGGTGCAACAGTTCTTTGACATTTTTGAGTCTTCTCAACTATCTGGTAGGCTGAAATATAAACTAACATGGTATTAAACCTGAGGGCAGCCAGAAGGCTACATCCATCACCTGGGCTGGGGTCTGAGGGGTGTAAGCACCCCCTGGGGTATACGCATGCTCTCTCTGACTCATTAAATGTCCTTGTGGGTGTTTGTCCAGATTTCAGGTCAAGACTTGGTGATAAGACTTGCTGGAATGTGTACAATTTCCTACATGGATTCCCCCCCCTACCGCTGCCATGCTTGACTGGTGTTTCTGCCCCTTTTACTAAATTTAAATGTGGAATGTAATGTTTCTGAAGGTTAGTATAGACAACGTTTAGCTTAACCGAGACCAGTTGTTTACCACAATACAGCCCTTAACTGATCTTGGCTGACTACTCATTCCTACAGGTTTAGTTGGCTTTGTGAGAACATCTATAGAGGTGGTACATGTCATGGTGCATCAGAGGTCTGGGTCTGGGTGTGGGGTCAGAGGGGAGTGCTGACGTCAGGCGAAGTAGTTTATTGAACCCAGAGAGACAGTGAGTCATGGGAATGTGTTGTCAGGAATACCCGTGCTCATATCCAAAACCGATATCTCTGCTTACTGAAATAACTTTCTTATGCCCCAACTGCTCAACCTATATTCGTAATATCTCCTGGGTTCTTGCTCTGTCTGTCTGTTTTCCCTGTTCTCACATGTACCAGATTTGGAGTTTTCTTGGCAATAAGTTGCCTGGTTTGGGAATTTCATGGCTAGCCCTGGTCATGTCCAAAAAAGGCCTGAGTGTAGTGGAGAGGTTGTTACAGATTCCTGTCATGTTTTATATGTTTGCTAGTCCGGGATTTGTTTTGGCATGATGGTTGGAGAGCCAGTGACACACACATTTCTTTAGCACGTACCCATGCGTACACACACACACACACTTGCGTCATAGTGGTTCCCAGAATTTCTTCGAAAAAAGAACAATCTAGTTGATTAGTCATTATAAGACTATAAGAGAATAGTCATTAAGAGGAACTATAGGGTATCAACATGAGCCTTACTGTGAGACCACAGTGATTCTGAAACTATAATGCCAATATCACAAGGTTTTTTTTTTTTTATTTATTTTTTTATTATTATTATTTTTTTAAATCATTATATTTCACCTGAAATTGGGGCCGTTGGTGATTTTGATCGAGATGAATCAGGCCAAAGCTGAAGTGCCATGGTGGCACAGAAGGTAGCATTGTCTTTAGTACAACCCTTGGGTTACTGTCTGACATGTTCCCCTCATGTCTGCAAGGGGTCCTACAGGTCCTCTGGTGTCCTCTCACAAATTTAATTATTATAATTGAACACAATTAAAACAACGTAGAGTGCTGCAAACTCTGTGATTGAAGAACAGCTTGATTTCATTTTTTGTTGTGCTTTTACATGTGGGATGACTGATGGGTGTGGGGGAACCACACCCTCTGTACTCAACAGCTCATGATAAGTGCCTCAGATCTCTCTAACAAGTGCCAACCTGTTTAATGCAAACGATCACTAGCTCTTTCTCCACACACACCCTTTGTCTGTCTCCATATAACGTTGTGCCCAGTGAATAATCGCATGAAAATTTGTCGGGAGCCCATAGAAGTCATAGATGCCTGACTATGATGTCTCACCCCCACCCCCCTTCTGCACGACCACCTTCTTATGTACAATAAAGAGAGACATTGCTGTCCAATTTTCTGCTTCTTAAGTTTGGTGCCATCCCTTTTGGAAATGTTAAACTAGAAGTGGCCCCTCTCCCTTAACCACTGTTAAATAGTGGAGCTGTGGAGCTTCTTTTTTAGGACCCAATGTTCTTTTCACCCTGAAAGAAAGTGGATCTGAGATTCTTCAATAGTCCAGTTTAATTTGCCAGAAACCAAGCTGAATTCCAGCAAACTTTGGAGAGGTTGTTGCGGTTTGTAGACCACACTCCGAATAAGGCACATAATTGCAAATGTATTGTTTGACATGGCAATGGGAGCGTTGGATAAGTAGAGTGAGGGTCATGAGCAGGATGAAATGTTATGAGATCTTAAAAAAAAAAAAAAAAAAAAAAAAAAAACAGTGCATTTAGGTTTCTATTTATCTTTTGTCTATATTTTTTCTTTACTTTGCATATACTTTTTATGTGCATACATGTTGACTGTGCTTTTGACCCAGCTGAGTGAACATTGCTGTTGGGTAGAGATTCTGGAGTGAAGCAGCATTGCTGATCAAAGGCAGCTATGTGAATCTTTAGCTCGCTGAACTAGGGCACACATGCACGGGCTTGTGTGTAGCTGAAAGACGAATGTGTTGTCCACTCCGCTGGAATTCCATAATGATGAATAACAGCAGACTTCAGTTTTCTTCAGCTTTTTCTTCAGGTGAAGCATTTCCACTCCAGAAGTACACCTGTGCTAAAAAAAAAAAATCTGCCAATCGTAACACTCCTATCTCTGTCAGGGGTTTGCTTGTAATGTTATACCGTATTAGTACTCGAAACTCTGGGACATTGTAACTATTTGCACTCAGATGGTCAGAAGGGTGTGTGCTTCATTTGGTTCAGAGAAATAGAGAAGTACTAAGCATGACTAATGGATGTTAGGGTCCGTCTTTTCTGGTTTTAGATCTTTTGTGTGTTTATTTTAAAACTGGGTGGAGATGGGCAACGAGTTTTGCTTCTCTGCTGGGCCTTGCTGGTGGCTACTGTCACATGATTCCTCTACTGTTAGTCTTGTTAGGCTCTCCTATATAGACAAGGAAATGCATTTTGTCGTAAGACAATCTGCAGGTAGTTTCAGGTCAACAATGTGCATCGTTCAATGCATGGAATTTTTAACACGTTTTTGAAAGAGTTTTCATTAAAGCAAAATGACACTGTAAAATAAAATGATTTCGTCTGTGGAAAATGACGTACATTTAACTGTCTAACGTCTAGCTTATTTTTCTTACATGACCATCATTCCTTCAATGTCTTATTGTTTTGCTTGGTATATTCAATCAGTTCTTTCTCTTTAAATTTCCCAATCCCCCCACCCCCCCACCCCCCAACAGACAGTAAAGCCATTGTGGACGGGAACCTGAAGCTCATCCTAGGCTTGATATGGACTCTCATTCTGCACTACTCCATCTCCATGCCTATGTGGGACGAGGAAGAAGACACAGACGATGCCAAGCAGAAAACGCCAAAGCAGAGGCTCCTGGGCTGGATCCAGAACAAGCTGCCCGAGCTGCCAATAACAAACTTCAGCCGCGACTGGCAGTCAGGCAAAGCTCTGGGAGCATTGGTGGACAGTTGTGCCCCAGGTAGGTCAGCCGACACAGCATTACGGTTAAGCATTTGTTAACTTTTTATGATGTTATTAAATTACACAACTATTGTTTTGTAATGAGGTAAACTCTAATCTAATTAATGATTTAGAGCAAGTGTATGTGTGTGTGTGTGTATATATATATATAAAAGAACGTTGGTAACTCTTCAGGTCTGTGTCCGGACTGGGACTCCTGGGATCAGACGAAGCCTGTGGACAACGCACGTGAGGCAATGCAGCAGGCTGATGAGTGGCTCGGTGTTCCTCAGGTGACTAATTTCTCCATTGTCTGAGCTTAATCCTCCTTATCGCTACGGCTAAAATGAATCCTTGAATTAATCATATAATTGTATATGAATAAGCAACCTTGAACCATGAATCAAGTAATTTGAATGCAAAAAAATAATTTATTAAAATTCTTTTTATAGGATAAGTGTGTGGTCTATACAGTGGAGTCCTCTGACTTTAATTACTGTTGCATGACGCGCTCACTTTAAATTTCATACCTTTCTTAAAGGAAACAGTATGATTGTTTTTTTTTTGTTTGTTTGTTTGTTTGTTTGTTTTTTAAATGCATTCTGTGCTTCTGTTTTACATTTAATGTTAAACCTCATGGCTTAACCCGAAAGGAAAAAAAAAATCATCCCAAGTTCTTGATATTCAGGCTTCCCAAAGTCATGTCCCTCATACCCAGCAATGTTCATTTCTAATAAAAATAATTTTCGGAATAAATTGAGCATTAACGTTTAATTTTTTTTATTACTGCTGGTAACCTATGGAACACCCTTACCCATAGCGAAGTAAATAAACAGCCGCTATACTGTATTTTCATTACTCTTTGCTTTCTACAAAGATCTTCATGCAGTACCTGGTAAAATTAAGAGCATGGCTAAACTGATTTTTGCTACTGCAGAAATGAAACTGTCCAAAGAAATTTTTAAATGGGCCTTTTTTTTTTTACTATGTATGGCACATTGCGTGCTGTCGGTTATAAGTGTGGTTGGTAAAGTTTCCTGTCGCGTGCCTTGTGCTTGCCAACTAATGCCACAGACTGACATGTGGTTTCTAAGGTGCCTGTCTCCAAGGTGACAGTCTCTGTTATGACTCACTTGTACAGATGTGTTTTTTGTTTTTTTTGGTGGGGTTTTTTTTTTTTTGGGAAGGGGTTGGGGGTTTGTATCGACTGGATACGTCTGCTTACTCTTGCATCTCTTCCAGGTCATCACTCCAGAGGAAATCGTTGATCCCAATGTGGATGAACACTCAGTTATGACATACCTGTCACAGTTCCCCAAGGCAAAGCTGAAGCCTGGTGCCCCACTGCGCCCCAAACTCAACCCCAAGAAGGCTCGTGCTTATGGGCCAGGTACGCTAACACTTGTCAAATGGTATTTTCCTAGCATAAAGCTCAGTGGGGGGGAGGGAATCTGTTGAGTAATTCATATCTAAATGGCATTGCATATAACTCTTCCTCTTTTCAGGCATTGAGCCCACTGGTAACGTAGTGATGAAAAAGGCTGTGTTCACTGTGGAGACAATCAGTGCAGGCCAGGGAGAGGTGCTGGTTTATGTAGAAGACCCAGCAGGACATCGCGAGGAGGCTAAAGTCACTCCCAACAATGACAAGAATCGCACTTATTCAGTAGTCTATATTCCCAAAGTAACTGGGCCACATAAGGTAATTGGGTCCTATCTGAATAATAGAGATTGCTAAAACTCTGTAAATAGAAACTGATAAAGCGGTCATTGTGTTGTAGACAGATATACAATGGTTTCTATCTGTTACGGTCTCAACCTGTGACCGTTATCTATTATTACAGGTTACAGTGCTGTTTGCAGGCCTGCATATTTCAAAGAGCCCATTTGAGGTGGAGGTGGGGATGGCTCAGGGTGACTCCAGCAAGGTTACTGCCCAGGGGCCAGGTCTTGAGGCTGTGGGCAACATTGCCAACAAAACCACCTACTTTGATGTATACACTGCCGGTAATCACAGAATCGTGAATAATCAAGCACTTGAGGTCATTTACGTCAGACTTAACGTAATCGAATGGCTCTCGACAATCAGTTTGCGGGTTTTAGCATTGAAGAATGCTATTATTTGCAGAAGATTTACTGTTGTAATTTAATTTTTAGGTGCTGGAATGGGAGAAGTCGAGGTGGTCATTGTTGACCCCAGTGGCAAGAAGGACACAGTAGAGTGCAATATTGAGGATAAAGGCAACAGCAGCTACCGCTGCACCTACAAACCCACCCAGGAGGGCCAGCACACAATTTATATAACTTTTGCTGGAGGCCAGATCTCCAAGAGCCCCTACACCGTCAGCGTTGGAGAAGGTGAAGAGATGGTAGATTCCAGATGTAGGGTAGTATGTAGGTTGTAGGGCAGAAGAGGAAAGAGTCCTAGACTATACATTCTTGTCTTTTACTGCTTACGGTTTCTCTTTTGTTGTTGTTTTTTTTTTCCTGTTCCTTATATTGCCTGGGCTTTTATTTTCTTCCTTGATGATTCTGTCTCCATTCTGAAGGACAACTGTGATCTATCTTCTATTTTTTTATTTTTTCGGATCAGCCTGTTGACCACTGACGTGCTTTCCTGTCGCCTTGGATCTGTTCGGTACTTTGCTTACTGTTGGCCTGATGCATGCTTTCATGTTTCGTGACTCACTCATACAGTCTCCTCTAATTACCAACATTCATATTATAGCTGTTGCTTGGAAACTATAGGGCGCATCCCAATGACTCAGTGACATTTTAAGCAGTTATTTTTACATTTTAAGACATTTTATCACTCGATTAGAATACAACTCCCATTTCCTTTACTAATACTTCATGCTGCTGTTTTAGCCACATGTAATCATGCTTGGTACAGATATGTAGCTCTGCCACTTGCAGTTCCTTATCTATATTGCACCATGCCTGGAGTTTCCTGACCATTTTTGAAAGCCCAACCATTCAGAGCATTAATTGATGCATGGTTGAAGTGCGACACTTTAATCACACTGTCTCATGTCTCTTTGCAGCATGTAACCCCAGTCTGTGCAAGGCAAAGGGCCGTGGTTTGCAGCCCAAAGGCCTGAGGATCAAGGAAACTGCAGAGTTTAAGGTCTATACCAAAGGAGCTGGCACTGGAGATTTGAAGGTCACCATCAAAGGGCCAAGTGAGTGAAGCACTTTATCTAGTAGCAACCGTGCCTGATCATGTTTTTGATTCTATTGATTATGGTTCTTGTGCACATGTTTTATTACAGAGGGTCTGGAGGAGCCCTGTAAGAAGAAAGATTTGGGAGATGGAGTCTATAGCTTTGAGTATTACCCCACCACACCGGGAAACTATATCATTACCATTACCTGGGGAGGCCAGCATATTCCTCGCAGGTTAGAATGCTTGATAATTGTGTTGGTTATTGTACCTAGTCCGAATTACAAGATGGCAAAAAAAAACCAAGATGTTCTAAATCTTATGTCTTTCCTTGTTCTCTCTGCCATACCTGTGGTTTTTATTGTTTCAGTCCATTTGAAGTGAAAGTAAGCAGTGAGGCTGGACCACAGCAAGTGCGGGCATGGGGCCCTGGCTTGGAAGGTGGCATTGTTGGCAAATCTGCTGACTTTGTGGTGGAGGCAGTTGGAGATGATGTTGGTACTTTGGGTGAGTTTTACTACCGCTTTGTGTTTCTGCTTTTTAGGAGGCTTTTGTAGTCCTGAGCATCAGTTGACACATGTTAGCCCAATTCAAATATAATGCTGGACTTCCTGTTCAGGTTTCTCTGTGGAGGGCCCATCTCCAGCCAAGATTGAGTGTGATGATAAGGGTGATGGCTCCTGCGATGTGCGCTACTGGCCCACTGAGCCAGGCGAGTATGCAGTGCATGTGCTTTGCAAAAATGAGGACATTCAACACAGCCCCTTCATGGCTGAGATCAAACCAGCACCAGACAGAGACTTTTACCCTGACAAGGTACAGAGATTTGTTTTATGGCTGCTACCCATATTAATTGCTGGGGTGGAGAGGGGATGATCATCTTGCTCATCTATATTTCAGGTGAAGGCCTATGGCCCAGGACTTCAGAGCACTGGTCTGGCTGTTGGAAAGCCAGCAGAGTTCACAGTGGATGCCAAACTGGGCGGCAAAGCACCTCTAAAGCTCCAGGCCCAAGTATGTATCGGCATCATCCTTTTTGATCCCGTTTAAACACAATTCAATTATAGAAGGATAATGATTAAATATCTTCACTCTTAGGACCGAGATGGAAACCCAGTCGATGTGCAGGTTAAGGATAATGGTAATGGGACATACAGCTGCAGCTACACCCCACGCAAGCCCATTAAACACACAGTCATGGTGTCCTGGGGTGGAGTCAATATCCCCGAAAGCCCATTCAGGGTCAGTCACTGTGGAAATCTGCGAAGACCTTTCACGTTTCCATAGAGGATAGAATATTAGAAGGTTTTAATTACTGCTGTGCTTTTGTTATCTTTTTGTAATGTTGCCGGATTATTCTTTTTAAACCCGTAGATGAATATTGGAGCTGGATGCCATCCTAATAAGGTAAAAGTTTCTGGACCTGGTGTTGCCAAGACAGGTCTGAAGGCTTACGAACCGACATACTTCACTGTGGACTGTTCAGAGGCTGGCCAGGGTATGCCCATATTAATTTTTAACTCTTCTGACTTTTGGTTCATCAAATCTGTCTTCTTTCTCTATGACGTCTAAAGTGCAAGACTTCATGTCCCTGTAGGTGACATCAGCATCGGGATCAAGTGTGCTCCTGGTGTTGTCGGACCGGCTGAGTCTGATATCGACTTTGACATAATCAGAAACGATAATGACACCTTCACAGTAAAATACACTCCTCCAGGAGCTGGCAGCTACACTATCATGGTGCTGTTTGCTGATCAGGTAACATGTGCATGTGTGTTTCTGTGTGTTGCCATGCATATAGGTTGGTGTTGTTTGTCTGATGTATATTTTGTGTTTTGTTTTTTTTTGTTGGTTTTTTTTAGCCTATTCCACTGTCGCCAATCAGAATTAAAGTGGATCCCTCTCATGATGCCAGCAAAGTCAAAGCAGAGGGACCAGGACTTAATCGTACAGGTGCCAAATCAAAACATGTCATCTTGGGTAGTGTCCAGACCATCAGAAATGTACAAAGAAGCTAACTAATCTCCACACTCTTTCATCCTCCTCAGGCGTGGAACTGAACAAACCCACCCATTTCACTGTGAATACTAAGGGTGCAGGCAAAGCCAAGCTGGATGCACAATTTACTGGCCCCAACAAGGGTGAGGCAGTGCGGGACTTTGATATCATCAACAACCATGACAACACATATACTGTCAAATACACTCCAGTGCAACAGGTGAGTACATGATTTTGAGGTAGAACATTTGTTAAATTAGTTTTTTTGTTTTTAATAAATAAAAAAAATCTGATTTTTTTTTTTTTTTTTTTTTTTTTTTTGTTAAGGGTAATTTGGGGGTGAATGTGACGTACGGTGGTGATGCCATTCCCAAAACTCCCTTTGCTGTGCCTGTGGCTCCTTCCCTTGATCTGAGCAAGATTAATGTTGCAGGCCTTGGCGACAGTATGTCATTACAGCCCTATATCCCTTGACCTGTTAATATGATGTTTCAAGAAGTGGTGATTCTCTGGTGCCTTTCTGAGTTGACTCTTGAGTGTTCTTTTTCACCTCAGAGATGACTGTTGGAAAAGACCAGGAGATAACAGTCAAGTCGAAGGGAGCAGGTGGTCAAGGCAAGGTTGCTGCCAAGGTAATGGGACCTGGTGGAAAATCCGTGCCCTGTAAGGTGGAACCAGGGTTGAGTCCAGAAACCAGCCAAGTTCGCTTCATCCCCAGAGACAAGGGACCCTATGAGGTGGAGCTCACTTACGATGGTGCACCCATCCCAGGAAGCCCCTTCCCTGTGGAGGCTGTAGCTCCCACTGACCCATCTAAGGTGGGGCATTTAGTGTTGCATTTCAGATAAATACTCAGACACTTACCCACTCTTGAACTACTGGATCTTTTTTTTTGTTTTTGTTTTTTGCCTGACCTTTTTATTGCTTCTGTCTGCAGGTCCGTTGCTCTGGTCCAGGTTTGGAGCGAGCTAAGGTTGGCGAGACCGGCCAGTTTGTGGTAGACTGCACTAATGCTGGCCCTGCTGAATTAACCATTGAGATCATCTCTGATAATGGAACAGAAGCAGAGGTGCACATCCAGGATAATGGAGATGGGACTTATACCATCACCTACATTCCCCTGTATCCTGGAGCGTACACTCTTACCATCCGCTATGGTGGCCAGGATGTGCCAAACTTCCCATCAAGACTGAATGTGGAGCCAGCTGTTGAAACCAGTGGTGTGAAAGTCTTTGGCCCTGGAGTTGAAGGGAAAGGTAGTCATCTGATCCAAATATATTTGAGAGATTCCTCATAATTTTTTTAAGATTGAGCCGCGTGTTAGGTTTTACATACGTCGAGTATGAATTTGGGTAAATTGTGAAAGGTACGTGTGACCTTAAAATCCTGACTTGAAACTGTTGCCTTGAAGGTGTTTTCAGAGAGGCTACCACAGATTTCACAGTCGACGCTCGTGCCCTAACAAAAACTGGTGGCAATCACATCAAGACCTGCATCAACAACCCATCTGGTAACTGCACTGAGGCTCTTATTAGGGACCTGGGAGATGGTACCTACAAAGTAGAGTACACTCCCTATGAAGAAGGTAAGCCTTGGCTCTTTTGTGTACTTGTAATGATCAAGACCCACAGATTGATTTAGCTTGTATTTCTTGATTTGATTAACTGTAGTGAAGTTAAGTAATTAAATTTAATATTGACGTGAAAAATATTTTCTCTGTGCAGGTCCTCATAGTGTAGAGGTTTCTTATGATGCCGCCCCAGTGCCCAACAGTCCATTCCGTGTGCCTGTAACAGAGGGTTGTGATCCTGCACGTGTGCGTGTGCATGGCCCTGGACTGCAGGCTGGCATCACCAATAAACCCAACAAATTCACTGTGGAGACCCGGTTGGTATACAGCAAGTAGATTCAACAGGTTTAATAATTCGGTCTCTATTTACAATTTGTCTGGCATTTACTTCCTCTCTCATTGTCTGTTTAGAGGGGCTGGTACAGGAGGCCTGGGTCTGGCTATGGAAGGACCTTCAGAAGCCAAGATGTCCTGCACTGATAATAAAGATGGTAGCTGCTCTGTAGAATACATCCCATATGAGCCAGGGACTTACAACCTCAATATTACATATGGTGGAAAACCTGTCACTGGTAAATGTTTTATTTGTTTATGTATTTTTCAAAAGTTTTGTATTGTTACAAAAGTGACCCTTTTCTTTCACTGTTCGTTCTTTATAGGAAGTCCTTTCTCTGTGCCTGTTCACGATACTGTTGATCCCACTAAGGTCAAATGCCAAGGCCAGGGTCTTGGGACAAACGTGCGAGCTAATATCCCACAGGTGTTCACTGTAGATGCCAGCAAGGCAGGAGTGGCTCCTCTGCAAGTCCGAGTACAGGGGCCCAAAGGTGAGACCTTCATGTTGCCACCAACATAAATGATTCCAAATCATCTAGAATAACATTTGCAGGTATTGTGAGAATTATTTATTTATTTATTTGCTTGCATGTGTCGTGTGCAGGTGTTGTAGAGCCAGCCGAAGTGGTGGATAATGGAGATCAGACTCACACCGTAAGCTATGTGCCTACCAAAGAAGGGCCATATTCCATCAATGTGCTGTATGCTGATGAGGAGATCCCACGCAGGTACAAATCTATGGCACAGTGATGCAGTACTCAAGACTTTAACCCAGGGTCAGCTCCCATTGATGGTTATAGCCTCACAGTCACACATTCTAATTGGCTGGGAAGAATTGCTTGGTTCCCTGAGTTCCCTACAGCCACTACAGGCTAACACTTGTTAGTTGAGGTAACAACCCAACAACCTCAGAATAACTGCTCTGTTCTTCATCATGTGGACAGCAGTGACATGGATGCAGTAGTTATGTGTATGCATAATGTCATTACAGCAAGTTTATAATTACAGCTGGTCAAAACTAAACAAATTTGCTAGTATCAAAGGGTATACTGTTAGCAAAAACTTCATTATTTTTCCTCATTTCTCGTGCATATCCCATCTCCATTACAGCCCTTATAAGTTGAAGGTTCTGCCGACACACGATGCCAGTAAGGTACGTGCCAGTGGCCCTGGTCTTAACACTACTGGGGTGCCTGCAAGCCTGCCAGTGGAGTTTACCATTGATGCCAAGGATGCAGGAGAGGGACTTTTGGCTGTCCAGATTACTGTAAGTGCAATAAAAAAATTTTTTTTAAAAATTTGTATTAGATGGAAAATTGTTGTATAGTTCTTGTTTTAATCCCTGTTTGTTTCAGGATCCAGAAGGAAAGCCCAAGAAGGCCAACATTCGTGATAACCAGGATGGGACTTATCTAGTCTCCTATGTACCAGATATGACTGGCCGTTACACCATCCTTATTAAATATGGTGGCGATGAAATCCCATATTCCCCATACCGCATTCGAGCTGTCCCTACAGGAGATGCCAGCAAGTGCACGGTCACAGGTAGGCCCTTCAACAACACGGACATTTTACGGGTCCATTGTGTTGTACACAATGTACAGAAAAGGTAGTTGTACAGAAAAGGTTCAGTGTAAATATCAAGAGGTCTGTAGACCAATGAAATGTATTCAAAATTACGAGGTTTGTTTCCAAAGCAGAACTAAAGGTCTTTGTGAACCATGATGGAAACTAAAATATTTGAGTTATGATTGCTTGATTAATTCTGCCGAAAGGGTACTATTGAAAATGATATATTTTGGTACCTTTTCATTTATATTATTATTCAAGATTTTTTAAACCCATTTGTGGTTTGGATCGTCTTAATTCTGTGCAAAAGCTGGACGGTTTAGAAACCCATTCGAAATGAATAATATTTTTTAAAATGCTTTTGTGTGTGGCTCCCAGACCTATCATCCACTTGGACACATCACCTTTTGTGCAGTGCTGCTCACGTTCTCAGCACACTCTATTCACCACTTGGTTTAAATGTTTTTTCTTTTTTGAGCACATTTTGTTGTATTTTTTGTTCTGACTTTTACTTTTCACTTTTTCACTCTCTGCTTCTCACGGGCTCACAGTCTCAATTGGAGGTCACGGTTTGGGTAAGCGCTTCGATAAATGACTTGCTCCGGACTCGACTCTTTTTTGCATGCAGAATGGCGCCGTAATGCTTTCTGATGGCATATGCTATTTTT
This sequence comes from Synodontis membranacea, assembly GCA_025674565.1. Classification (NCBI taxonomy): domain Eukaryota; kingdom Metazoa; phylum Chordata; class Actinopteri; order Siluriformes; family Mochokidae; genus Synodontis; species Synodontis membranacea. The sequence continues at coordinate 9,877,093 of JAOVYU010000024.1, forward strand.
TTTTTTTTTTTTTTTTTTTTAGAAACTTATAGTTTGTGTTATTGACTCCAAGTTCTCCTTTTATAGCTAAATTTTTTTTTTTTTTTTTTTTTTTTTTTTTTTACACATTTTATACATTTTAACACACTTTATAAGGACAGCTGTTCTTGGGTCAGGGACTTGGTCTCTTCCCTTTTTATTTTTTTTTATTTGCATAACAGATAGCATGTCCTGTTAGTGAAGAAAGACTAATAACTAACTTGAGCCTGACTTTCCTATGGCTGAACGGTGGAATGTGTTAAGGTTACTGAAATAAGCATCATAATTTACCTCAAGTGACCGAAATTATCTGCATTAATGACCTTTATAATAGGCCGATAACAGTTAGACAACTGAGGTAACAGACACATGAAAAGCTGACTTGGAGTAATAATTGGTCAAGTCATCAGGCTGCACAATTATATGTAAATGCAGATTTATTATAGTTGATCACAAATGAGGGCTGCTCTTGTTTCGACTTACGAATCTACCAAATTTAGTGTTAATAAATCTCAAGATTGTGCGGGATGCTCTGGATGTGTAATTGTGCAAATGCCACAACAAAACATTCAGCCAGTCTGAATTTTAACCCTTCAACCTTCACTTCTTCCACTGTCTGTTGCCAGTGTCATAGGTTCCTGCTGAGGCAGAATGCATGGTGGAATGAAAATTACTATATATATATA
>JAOVYU010000024.1:9896680-9910975 GCA_025674565.1 Synodontis membranacea
TAAAAAAAAAAAAAACCTTAATTTTTTTATTATTATTATTATTATTATTTTACCTTTTGCTACTTCTTCTGTCTCTGACGATTTGATTGTTGAGAATTTGTCTCTCAGGGATGGGCAGATTCTTTACAGCACAATCAAATATAGTGTTACTCCATTAGCATGTGCAAGTTATTGTCCGGTTAAACAGATAATGTGTAAGAAGTTCATTTGTGTTAACGCACCTGGCACAAATCCATTTCAGTATATCTGTGCGGTGTAATGAAGGAGTGCAGAGGAGCTCCTGCATGCTGATCGCGTCTCTCAGGTACAGGCCGTCCACTGAGGGGCAGGAGAGGCTCTGAACACAACACAACACCACACACAACACCACACACAACAACACCACACAACACAACACCACACACCACAACACCACACACAACACCACACAACACAACACCACACAACACCACACAACACAACACCACAACACAACAGCGTTCAGCGCTCAGTCTGTTTGGGTAGCAAGCTAACCAGAATCACTCAGCTACACAGGAGCAATGCTGTTTCTTAATCATACTGTAAAAGCAAATGTTAACTGTAAAGTAAGAGGAAATGACTGTAAATGTCAGAGTAAAGGAGGAGGAGTTACAGCCCTACTCAGCTAACAGGCTAGCTAGCTAACTCCGTTATTTATCACAGTTTAACGTTACAATAGCCACTATAGCTACAATTAAAAAGTTAATAATGCTACATATGGCTTCAAGTTACATAAATTTTTTTTTTTTTTTTAGAAAACTTTAACATTACCCGAAGGCTGTTGTAAACTCTCAGAGAGAGCTGTTGCTCTTTTGAACTGCCCGCCATGGTGTTCATACTCTCTCTCTCTCTCTCTCTCTCTCTCTCTCTCTCTCTCTGACTTCCTGTTGTAGCTCCTTCCTGCGTGACGTCCTGTATATTTGTGCTCCTTATTTTTTCTAACATTTGTTGAAATTTAAAATGTTTGGAAGAGGATGTAGTACGGATTTAAAAACAGGCATCTGTATAACACACAGCTCCACCAGTATCACAACAGCTTCAGTCTTTCTCCTTACTAAACCGTCAGATTTCACTGAGGGATGATTTATACCTTTGTGAGTACGTCATGACGCACGCGTGAGCTCCTCCTACTCGCACGTAACACGAGCGCGTTCACTAGGGGGCAGTGTCGCGTGCTCCTTCAGCAGAAAAAAATATATATACACAGAGACAAAAGAGACCTCCGTGTTTCTTTGAAGGATAAACGCAATGCAACGCAGGTGTAACTTCATTTTGTAAAAAGAAACACCCCCCCCATTCTGATGTTTGACTTTAATCCCTCTATGGTATTTTTATATCAACGTGGAAAAATGTGTCATGTCTTTACTGGCTTATATATGCTTAATTATATGCTGAATAATATGACAATATCAAGCATTTTTATTTATTTATTTTTAAATTGGTTTATTTATTAAAAGTTTGTTGCCTCGAGGCAACATTGTAAGATAATGGACAAATTGACATTCGACATTTGATGTTTTCATGCAGAGGAAAGAAATGCATTTATTGAAAATAAATAATTTGTAAATAAGTAATGATAAAGAAACAAAAAATTCTTTAACCAAACACTTTTACAAACAGATTTATCTAGGTTTTAATGTATTACACATTTCATATTTAACAAAAAAAAAGTAATATTTCGTATCCAACTGTTGTTGCACCATTGTGAAACACAAATATAACCAAATCATCATATAATCAAATTATATCAAAACTTTAAAATGTTGTTTCAAGGCAAAATATTAAAAAATCACCATAACATTACATAATATGCAACGTGTCCATACAAGCATGCACACACACACACAAGGACCTGCATGTACACAAGCACACACACGCAAAGTCTCAACGGCTGCAGACTTACAGTTTCACAAACAATCTGGGTATTTGGATCTCCCCTTTCTTTCAACCCAAACAAGCCAGTTATGGTTGTGGTTCTATAGGGGTTGCTACCTAACTGTGTTTTTTGTTGAGAGGAATTGCTTCCTCAACTTTCATAAGTATTCAAGAGGAAGGAGATAATTTGTGTAGGCCTATGTGCTTATGCACATGCAGGTCTTTGTGCAGGCATTTAAATCTCAGTCAAATTTTGTTTTAAAAAAAAAAAAAGCAAGAAGCTAAAATTGGCTATGTTGCTTGGAGGCAACATAGTACCATACATGGTTAACCTTGATAGAAGTTGTTGTCCTGTATCCATCCATCAGTCCATCCATCCATCCATCTATCCATCCATCATCTCTAGGCATAGCTGAATTCAGGTAAGAAGTAGGGTACACCCAGGGCAGGCCACCAATCTATTGCAGGGTGATGAGCAAATTAAAGTAGACAGCTGACATAATCTTTGGACTGTAGGAGGAAACCACAGCATCCAGAGGAAACCCACACAAAGCATGCAGATAACATGCAAACTCCACACAGAAAGGCCAGCAGGTTTGAACCCAGGCCCTTCTCGCAGTGAAACAACAGTGCTAACCACTGCACCACCATACCGCCCTTAACCTGCATCTCCATGAATACTACTGCCATATGATTATGCCAGAGTTTCATCAATTTTGCTAAAGTTTTTTTATTTATTTATTTTTTTAATAGTTTTAGTGGGCGATACGGTTTGATAGCAACAAATATACCTACAGAATATGGGGAGAAGTCCTGGATGTGTTATGGAACTATTTTATCTTTTACCCCTGGTTTGAAGTTTTATTGTTCACACTTGATATGTATTTGGAACATTATTATACTGAAACCCTTGATAAAACCCACAGAAGAAAGGTAAAAGTTTATGGGCGTGCAGCACCGCACAACACATGCTTTTATGAATTATTGTGTGTGTGCAGAAGCAGCTGCAGTGGCATTGCTTACGTAGACCTATATGCTTGCATATGATATGTACATCCGGATTATTAAAAGCGGCATACAAGGATGGCACATGAGCACCAAAGCATCCCCTCATTCTGATTTCCAAGTAAACTTGTAACGTTTAATGATTTAATATGCAGTGATGGGCAACAAAGTGGTCATGGTGGTGATTAGCACTATGTCCTTACAGCAAGAAGGATCTGGATGCCTGCATGTGTTGACTCCAGGTGCTCTGGTTTCCTCGCACAGTCCAAAAACATGCAGCTTAGGTTAACTTGCCAGCTGGCTATGATCTGAATTGCCCATAAGTGTGAATATGATTGTGAATGGCTGTTTGTCTCTGTTAGCCCTGCAACTGACTGGAGACCTGCCCAGGGTGTAGAACACCTCTCGCCTGAAGTCAAGCAGGGATGGATGTGTTTAATTTTTCCAAAGACTTCACAAAAAAAAGTTACACCGGTGTTGCCTTCCATTAATTAATGAACCTACATCCATCCATTATCTATACTGCTTATTCGTCAGGGTCGGCAAGGGAGCTGGAGACAATCCCAGCTGACCTTGGGCAGCTCGAGCAATCTATCACAGTTCTAACACAGAGACAAACAACCATTCAGAGAGACAGAGTTTGTAAGTCTGTGACACCATATACAGTGTGAGACATCATGTTAAACACAATTACAATCTCTCTTCCTCTTTCTCCAGTTGTCGTGCTTGTTGTCAAAAGCTGTGTCTTAAATCTAGTACTCTGATCATACATTTAAAAGCATTTACTAATTTATAAAATCCAGAAGGCTGGTACTCAAAACAGGGTTAAATTGCACAGGGTTAAATCGTACTGTAATAGGACAAACAGTTAGTATTACTACTTGAATGGCCGAGAATAGTCCAATACAAGAAGTATAGTATGTAAGTCGCTCATGTTGGCTGTTTCCCCATCCTCTCACTATTTACATTAGTATTGTACCACATGGATGAGTCGTGAAACAATCAAAATGTCTGTGCCAATCTAAAACTTGGCTAATGCACTCTCCTGTTGTACATAATGCATTACTATGGCAATTCCAAAGCTCAGAACACGAGTGCGATAGAAAGTCTTTATAACATCTTAAACCATTTCCATGAACGTTGCCCAATCATGAAAGCTGGAAAAGCAAGTATAATTGCCTCTTTACATACCCACAAACCCCTTTTCATTGCTACACAAATACATGCGCACAGATAAATCAGTCACTTTTAGTAAACCAATGGTAGGCACTGACTGTGAACATTTAGGAATCTGCATATGATAGAAACTAGGTATTAGAAACTAGGGTAGGGTGCTGTGAAAAAACATGAAAAAACATAGTTAAATTTAAATTCAAAAATTTTCAGCCATTCAGAAGAGGACTTTATCTTATGTTTGAGATCTTTGTCCTGCTGCTGCATCAACCAATTATGCTTGAGCTTCAGATCTCGGACTGGTGACCTGAAATTCTCCTTCAGCACTTTCTGGTACAGAGCTGAATTCATTAAGTGCCCTGAAGCAGCAAAGCATCCCCACACCATCACAGTACCACCACCATGTTTGACGATGGGCATAATGTTTGTAATGTGGAAAGCTGTAATAGCTTTACGCCAGATGTAACAGGACCCAGGTCTTTCAAAAAGTTCTATAGACATCAGTCTATAGAACATTATCCCAAAAGTTTCAGGGGTAATCAAGGTGGGGGTTTTTTGGCAAGTGTTACACTTGCTTAGCAGTGTTTTTTGTGTTGCCACTCTCCTAAGCATACCATTTGTGCCCAGTGTCTTTCTGATAGCTCCTTAGACGTCCTCCTTCTTCTGGGTTCTTCTGTGACTTCTTGATGAGTTTTCTATGTGCTCTTTTTATTAATTAATTTTGCTAAGCCTGACACTCCTGGGCAGATTTACCACTAATCCATGTTTTCTCCATTTACAAATGATGGCTCTCATCATTGTGGTTCACTGAAGTCTCAGAGGTTGAGAGACTGATTTTTAACCATTTCCTGACTGATATATTTAAGCAACTTTCTCAGATCTTGTGGAATTTAGTTTGATCAGCAGTGTTGTGCTGTTTATTGAGGTTTTAGGCAACTTTACATTGCTGCAAAGGTTGTATTTAAGTGATGTCTAAAGGGCTGGCAGGAACCAGTGATGGGTGTGGCTAGTCTAATTGAAACCTTTAATCAATTAAATTTGGTTCATTTTCTGACTAAGGGACAATTACTTTTTTCACACAGTTGATATAGATTTTGAGGAGTTTTTGTTCTTCAATAAATCACAAGATCACTTGAAAACGGTATATTGTGTTTACACAGGATGTTATTTAAGAAACAACAACAAAATCGGCTTTTACTGTTTTCTTGCTGTCCCAATTCCTCTATAACAGGATTTGAGCTTCATAGTAGTCTTAGATTCTCACATATTTCTACTAACATGAGGATGATTTTGATAGAGACTATATGGTCTGGTTAAGGAGGTTGGCTACATCCTCTTAATGCACTTATCATTATCATCACTTCATTGGTCTTTGGTAAATACTTTATCTTGATCAAGTGCGTGGTGGACCTGGATCCTGTCCCAGGAACACGGAGTACAAGACAGGGGAATTCACTCTAGTGTCTATTACAGTGAACCATGCAGATTATTAAACATGGCCAAACCACCTACGTGAATCTGGAACACCTGGAGGAAACCTACATACACACAGGGAGAACATGCTAAACTGTCCACAGAAAGTAATCCAAGCCAAAGGTACACTCCTCTTGTATCCTGAATCTCGTTACCGAATGGCCAGTTATCCTCAGTGTATTCAAAAGAAAACTACAATTTAGTGACCAGATACTGTAAAATAATCAACCACTCTGACATTAGGATTTATTTTCCAAGAATGTTATTGCTTCTTAGTTTGGCACAAATTGATTATTATTATTTTCATGCACGTGGTTTCCCTAATATTAAAGAAATAAGCACAGCGACACAATGAAACACAACCACAGACACTGGTCAAAGTTATTATTGTACAATACTTTGTTTTTTATACAGACAAAAAGTGTTGACTTATTTTCCCAGTAAATTCTTAGATTTCCATACAGTATAGTCTACAGTATACAGGTGTGTTCTTTCATCATATATAGATACTTTTTCTCTTAAGTAACAGGCAGGTAATTATTAATATATTTAATAGTCTGGATTTTTTTTTTCTCTTCTTTTTTTTTGTCTTTTTTGTTCATTGTAGCGCAGTAATTGTATGCTCAGGAGAATGTGCAACTGTCTGTTTTTTCCGTCAGTTAAAAGAGCACTGCTGGAAAAACAATAATAGTTATATAATCATAGTAATAATAATAATAATAATAATAATAATAATAATAATAATCATCATCATAATAATGTACAAGATGTTTAATTTCAATATTTTACAAAAAAGCAAAAAAGAGAAAATAAAGAAGGGAAGAAACAAAGAATAAAAGGAAAAAAAATGTGCTTAAGTTGTAAACAAAAGATGCACGTGCACATTTTGGCAAAAAAATGTACAGCATTGGTGCAGTTGTACAATATTTTATAATTTTTATATTTAATATATTATATACTCTTTTCACATTTTTTTCACCTTACCTTGCGTGAACTTCCTACAACAAAATGGAAAAAGGCAGACAATGGAGTTTTTCTTTTCCTTTAAATATTCCATAACACTTTTTGAATTTTCATCTTCAGATACTTGATTTGGAGAAGAGGGATATCCTATGTATGACCTAATATAATTCATCCCTCAGCGGAACTGAATGAAATTGGGACTACAACTTAGATATTTAGAATTGACACCCTTCAAAGACAATTATAGCTTTTAATACTATTTGGATGCAGTTAAGCTCTGTTTATGATTAGATACGATTAGGCAAAAGAATACATCATAATCATGAGTTAAGCGAGTTTAGTGATCATTTCTGCCCTCAATGGCCATTGGTTTACTAAGCTGACTGTGTCAGTGCATTGAAATGGGTCCATGCTTCCTCAAAACCTGCCAGCGCTCTCAATTCATGAGACTCCACTGGGACTGTTAGTAACATGGACCCTTGCAATGGGTTGGACACAAATGGAAATAGATAAAACATTTACCCCTGAAGTAATTCAAATGGGTGGAGAATTCACATTTTGCCATGTTCTAATAGTCCTCCTCTGTATGCTGAAATTTGAACACCCATTAGCTCACAAGTGGACAGCCCACCCATTTTAATCAGTGTATTCAATGGTGTGAGCCATTCAATGAGCCACCACTCCAGTCTAAGGCTCTGTTCTGAAGCCATAGGAGAAAAAGGGCAGAGGAACTGGAGAAGAACATTTGCAGTCAACAGCACATCAATGACCAAAAGGAGAAATGCAGGTCCACCTACTGCTGAAGAGACACTGAAAAACTGACCAGTGAAAATGGAACATCAACAGACTGATGTGAAATTAAACAATGATGGCAAGGTGCGCTATGACAAACACATGCTCTGCACAGACACCACTGAGCAATGTAACAACATGATCCATCAACCTTCATGCTTGCATTGTACACTTTCAACATTTGCCAGTCTTTGACAACTGGACACTCTATAGAAAAGTATTCTATACAGATAAAGGATTTCTGAGAGCCCTATGTACATGTTATCAAGCTTATTTCACAGAGCTGTGGACAGGGCAGTCTGTTGCATAATTGCCAGTCCTATTTCCCAGGTGATTGTATTGCATTGTAATGCATTGACTAGAAGCGATATGATCTTGGTTGTGCCAACCCGGAATTTTATGGGGTACAAGAGGATTTTGTACTCCCTGGCACACGGCTCAATGGAACGTTAATGGAATGTACTGTACTCAAATCTAGTGTTTTTATTATGTATCATGGTGTCATGCTTGTGGTGGTGTTATGGCGTTTGAATTTTTGGTATCCCATCTTTGTCTGATACCGAAACATCTATAGCAAAGAAAAGTGCATTTTGCATTTTGTCAGAGTCCACTGGTGACCACAGGGATAGTCGACCTCGAAACCAAACCAGTGAGCTCTGATCATGTGCAAAGATGATGTCAGTCTCACAGATTGTCCATCATTCGTTTCTATGATATTAAGCACATGATGAAAATCGTGGCAGTATAAGATGAGTGTTTCCTATTCTGGTTCAGACCCTGAAACCACAGTCTGCAGTCAGATGTTGGACTTGATCACAGACAATTAGCACTACTTGACAAAGATAAACAAAGCAAAACATGAACCAAAAAGCAAAAAGTGGCTGAATGAATTTAAAGGGCCAGAAAGCGTTGGTTATGAGCGAATCATAGTACTTCACAATGCTTTAAAGGGTAAATGCATTCTGTTGGTGAAATTCGCAAAACAAATAAAAGGAAACGAAATGAACAGTCCTAAAAACGCAATGGAATGCTGATACTGGGCAAGTCGACGTCCAGCGTAAGCTGTAAATCAGCCAATGTGATCACACGAGTGATCCTCAGGCCTGTACTGATATGACTGAAAGTCGCCCAAGCCTGTTATCAAAGGATATTCTGTGGGTATTTGCCCAAATCTTCTACCCTTTCAAGCAATATATGTAAATGTTGTGTGTTTTTTTTTTAATGCCAAAAGAATGGCTTTGCGTTTAAACACATCTTACCTCCAATGAAAGTTTATCAATTAACCTTAACAATAGGCAGCCAGTAAAATTTGCTTACATTTTCCACGAATATAGTTCAATTTAATGGAAGAATGAGTGGCAGTAATGTTTCGTTTTGTTTTGCTATTTGTAGACTCATTAAGATGTAATTACTCATAACTTTTAATTTATTGTATCTTCGTTTTGTTAGTACTTATTTTTTTGTTTTTCTAGTTTTTTTTTTTTTTTTTTTTTAGGACAGACACAACACATATACACACACAGAAATAGACAAAGCGAGACTGAAGAAATGTTGCGCAGACAAATAAATAAATAAATAAATAAATAAATAAATAAATAAATAAATGTGTTAAAGCTACTCCATAAAGCATTAGTTATATTGTAATAAGAGTTGTATTTTCAAATATAGTGATGACAATCTGAACACTAATGATGATAATAGACTGTAGAAGTAGTTATGATAATAATAATAATAATAATAATAATAATAACAATAATAATAATAATGATGATGATGATGATAATGTTAATGGAATCAATAAAAAGTGGTGTGATTTGACCTCTTACTCTGCTTGCATGTAATGCCTTTGCACTCTGGAAAGTCAAGTCACAGATGTGATTTTGACCATTAAAAGTTTATCTCGCGTGACACCCCCTTTCCTCTCAGCATCATATCTACCCTTACATCTCAATAAATATGCAGGTTTTTTTTTTTTTTTTTAACATGAAAATAAACCATTTCTGTGTTGCTCACCTTCCTTGCCCTGGTCTCAGTTACAACAGGGGCACAATACACTGACCTCCTCTCAGTACAGTGAGAGGAGGCAGTGCATGTGTGAAGCTGTAAAACCAGACAGACTCATGGGACTTTTTCTGGGAACGGTGGTTTGTGGTGGTAAGAGAGAATGGGTAGATCTTGTGTGTCTTTGAGTTGTTTGAAGGTTGGGCAGACCAGTACTGTGTCCCCAGGAGTTCCCCCATCATATCAGAGATGCAAATGAAGCAATGGTTTCTTGTCTCTGCTCTGTATCCAAAGTCCATCAAATGCCCTTTCTCTGGAGTGCAGGCAGTCAGAGTGAAGTCTCCAGGCTGAGAAGGGGGCACATCTGTCGGGAATGGGTGGTCCAGTGTGCGGTGTGTTCTGTGGGTTGGGTCAGGTGGTGCACACTGCTGTGATTAGCATTGTTGTTGCGGTTGGGGGTTGCTGGGAGGCTGTACTGGCGATAAGGACGAGGCGGGGGACGGGATCGCTGGACAGGAGGAGGAGGCGGCTTGCGGAAGGCCGGGTGCAGGTGGTGGTGGTTGTGCTTGGACAGCTCCGACTCATCGTCGACATCTGTGTCGTCGATCAGCGGGATGTTGTGCATGAAGTCGTTGATGAGAAACTCGGGATGTGCCATGAAGTTGTGGATGGAGTTCCTGGATTCAGGCTTCTCGATGCCGTCATAGAGGGAGCTACGGAACGCTTTCACCACCCGCATCTGAGTGAGAGGAAGGGATGTGGACGAGAGCGGGACAAAAAGAAAAAAGAAGAGCATAATATGTAGGAATTAAGAAGGGAAGGGGCAAGAAGGGGAAGAGGCAAGAAAAAGGTGGAGTGGAAAAATTAAGAAAAGATAAAAAGGGTGTGTTTGGAGAGAGGGGTAGAAGCAAAGATATCTCTCAGTTTGTACCTGGTAGTCAAGAGACTTTTCTGGACATGCCTTATAAAGCATTGACTGCTCAAGATCAAGTTGCTGCAATACACTAACAATTTTAATGTATAGATAAGCTTATAATTTCTTCAATATCTTACATTTTTTCAGTTTCTTTTTCAAAATCCTTTAAGAAATTACATTCCATATATCCATATCTTATAATAGCTTTTTTTTTTTTTTGGTCTGAAGTGGTTAAGGATAAAATTTCTTTTGTCATCTTGGACATGTCTTGCGCAACAAGATCTTAAGAGTTTCGCAAAGAAGGAGAAATGTCAAACAAAACCAAACCAAATAAGTGAGGTAGCAGAAAATGGACTCATCCAGTCAGCTTACCACTGTCAATCAGTCAAGACAATGGACGTTCATTCTCATGAACTCAAAATGGAACACACCGGGCTTCACGCGGAAAGACAAATGGAGGCGCACAAGTACAAACACGACACAAAATGCTATGTGTGTATACCAACCAATCAGAAGGAAACGAAAAGGTTAACAGACACAAGCAGACGCTGGGAGACAGAGAGTGAAGAGATGACAAAGGGATGCCTCGATACACACATAGACACACAGCCAAGGGAAGGGACGGTGGGTTAGAATCTGCAACAGAGTTCTGATTGGAGCATTAGAGGTGAGAAGGAACACAGACAGAGAGTGACTGGGGCTCCAGTCGGTGGGACGGAGGGAGGATGCACCCGCACCACACCCACAGTCAAGAAGGAGTCTGAGGGTGGCCTCATTTAGTCTAGCAATAATCAGGTGTGAGGTTACACCACACATATGCAAACAAAGCAACAGCTCTTAAGTCACTGTGGCATCATGTCGTAGCATGCATAGCCTAATGAAGCCATCAACCAATGGATGTGAATGGAAAGTGTTATGAAAGAAAAGAGCTATGCAGGTCTATTGAGTCTGTAGTCTGATACGAAAAAACATTCATTTGACAATGTGATCCTGAACTTAATATTATTAGCATTCACGGTAAATGCCATGAAAACACTTTTTTTTTTTTTTTTAGGGATCTAACGCTAATGGAATGCAAAGGGCTTTGTGAATTGTATGAGCAATATGGTGTCTTAACAGTCTAATTAGCAGATGACAGTATGCAACTGGCTACTCACTAACCTCAATAATTCTAAAAAATGTTTTCACCTTGTTAGACCCTAGCAGACTTCGCCCTGCTAGTGCCGTAGTGTAATTTCTTGCCAATCCATGTGCTTGGAACCAACTGCTGTGACAGGCGCGCTGTCATGCTGACAAGCTCAGGACAGGCCCAATAAACGTTAATAAACTATAGCAGCTAAGCCTCAGAACCCTTAGTTAGTGGCTAAGCCTCTGAATCAGCACCAGCTTATCACTGACTTCATACAGTATAATATGATTGTCTCTGTAAGCAGCATAATTGATATCGTTCAGGACTTGGAGCCATTCTGAAGCATGCGTAGTAATAGTGGATCATTTTGCATGGTGGTGCAGAACGGTTCATTTAGGGGGAGAGACTGCGAGAGAGGGAGAGAAAGAGAAAGCGAGAGTAGAGAGAGAGAGAGAGAGAGAGAGAGAGAGAGAGAGAGAGAGAAAGAGCAGAGCATCTTTTGACATGCAACAGTGCAGACAAGTGCAGAAAGGAGAAAAGAGGAGCTGATGCATTCCACTGCAAGCTGAGTAATCAGGAGAAGAGTGGAGCTACAGGAGCCAATATGAAACCAACACACACACACACACAGTGACGTGCTTAGTCCAGTGCAGCTGTCTCATTCTGTTACAGAAGCGAAAGAAAAGTGCATAAAGGAAACCAAAGGAGAGAGAGAGAGAGAGAGAGAGAGAGAGAGCGTGATGATATGCAGCCAGTCTCATGCTGTAAGGACAAATAAAACCAAGCAGTAGGACATATACAAACGCATTGCTGATGTGTATTAAGTTTAAAGATGAGAAGATTTAAGAGCACATTCCTTTGCTGTGGCCAGCGGCTGGTGCAGCCCACCTCTCCCACCCCTCTTCCCCAGTCAGAAACTCACCCAGCAAAGGAAAAGAGGCTAAATGAACCGGAAAAAAAAAAAAAACAACAACAAAGATTCATACAACAGAAAACAACAACCAAACAACCAAACAGGAAGAAAAGGTCAAGCATTTGGTTAAGTGCTTATCTGTTTTTCCAAAGAGCCTGTTTGTTAGCAAGAATTAAAAAAACAAAAAAAAAAGACCTCCTGCAAATCTTGAACAATTTGAATATTGTTCTTGTTTTTGTTGTTTTCTTTTTTTTGCTCTTTGTTTTGTGTTCTTTATCTTTGCATGGATACAGGTAAACATTCGAGTATAATGCCCACAGTAGAGGAATGGAGGAAAGCAAAAAACTAAAATAAAATAAAATTGGGTGTTCAATGATATTTTTGTCTTTGCTCTGGATGGTAGCATGCCAGATTAGAGTCCACTGTCTCCCCACGCTGTCCTTCAAAGAAAAAAATGCTTGATGGAAAAACCTGAGCATTAAAAAAGAAAAAAAAAAAAAACACACACAAAGCAAATAAAAACGTGCTCCATTCAATATATCTTTTTTTTCTTCCAATGGTGTTCTGCAAATCATTTGCAGCTAAATAAGGATCACTGAAGCAAAAAAAAAAAACAGAAAAAAACAGAGTGAGTAGAAGCAGAGGAGAAGAAGTGCTTAACGAAGCCGTGATGAGAACTGAGGGTTAATGAGGATGACCTGTTAAAATAAATGACCTCATATCCTGATGATCTTATGGACTCATGTCAAGTCCAGGCAAACTCCTGAACTTGCATCCTCGGGGTCGAGATCATCAGCATGACTTCATGGTCTGTAAGTTGCCCTAATGAGGAGTTAGTCAACCTTCACTTGATCGGTGAACCGATGAATTGAACAAATTAGTTATGGTTCCAGTGGAAATTCACATGACTAGTGACCATGAGGATGTTGATCGAAAAAGGAAATTCTTAAACCATTCTCACTCCTATTAACCCCGTAAGAAAAAAAAAAAAAAAAGATGAAAAGGCCAGATTTACTGCAAGTAACCAAAGCTTCAAGCAACACGAAAAGCTTTTATAACTCATGGTCAGTTATAAACATTTCCCAAGGAATACCCTCCTCAGCACACGCACAGTGATTGACAGAGTGTATGTGCATTTGGCAGTGGACTGTTACCATACACGGTAAATGTTTGAACAAATGAGAGCGCTATCAGGCAAGAGATAAACATGAATATCCATCAGTGGCAGTGTTTTCAGTCTTTTCAGCCTCTGGATCGCGGTGCGAGCATGTTTCAAAACCCCATATGAAAAGCAACGTGACTTAGAAATCTATACAATATGCCATATGAACATCTTACATATTATTATTATAAATTAATATCCTTATTACATATTACATTATTATTATTACATATATAGATAGATAGATAGATAGATATAGATAGATAGATTAGAACAGCAAGACATTTGTGACATTTATAAAATGTCCTCATGCTTTTCCAATTGAGAATGGCGGCTAGAAGGAATCTGTTTGCATATAATGACATCTACTCGCAAATCTTAATACTTAATATTGCCAGAAGAGAAAAAAAAAATCAGGTGAGTGACTGAGGTGACTTAAGAGCCAGGCAGTTAGCGCATGAGTATGGGAGTCTTACGTTGAATCGCAGACATGGGAAGACACTCACTCACTCACGCGTGCAAATCAGGATTAAATGAGATACACAGCATGGAGTGAAATAGCATGTAGTAACACACAGACACAGACAGCTGTGGGGTATGAGGCAAGGAAATTTCCAACCTGCTACCAAAGTCAAGATGTGCCAACAAAGGAGTGATGGAAGGGGGGGCGGCGAAAATTAAAATGTAAAAGCTAAAAGTGTCTCATTGTTTGAGAAGCTCTCCGAAATAATGTTTAACGCTAGCCTATGATGTCACTCATGAAAGTAAATCTCAGGCATAACACTCATTTATCAGGTGATACCTATAACTATTTTGTTATAACTACAGATGTTGTATAATTATACACAGATATTTCGAATATATTTCATATTTAT
>JAOVYU010000024.1:10002038-10016965 GCA_025674565.1 Synodontis membranacea
TATATATATTTGGATCAAAGACTGACTGATTGAATGGAGATTGAGTCAACATTCATGCGATGCACAGTGTCATCTGTATTATATGGACTTTTGTTGAACATTGAGCTGAAATGGCAAATATATATATATATATAATCTTTTGCAGACTTTCTTGCCCATGTTAAGTCACTTACCAATAAAGACAGAATGTTTTGAGATGTGTTTATATTTTGTAATTGCATTGAATAAATGAGTAAATGGGAATAAATGAGAAGAAATGAGAATTCTCCTAACTTACTTTTTACAGATGTATGATCTTGGGTTTTGGGTGAATTACCGTCACTGGGACAGACAGGTAAATACTGAAACTATGATTCATGGAAAAGTACACAGACCAGGGAGAAAAAAAAAATAAAATAAAACTGCATGTTCTCTGGGCTTTTAAAATTTAGGAATTCTTTCTGGTTATGAAAAGTGTATTGGCTCAAACGTTTACTGTAATAAATTGGTGTCTTGTTTACTTATGGGCCGAACTGCCTAGAGTGGGCAGAAGAGACAGACAGCTTACTGAGTACCAGTATGTATTGAACCGGTATGTACTGTAGGAAATGGAGGATATAAGCAGAGGAATGAGAGATTACAACAGAGACAGGTTGTAAGGTCTTTGAAGACGCAAGGGATTGGTGAAATCTGTCCTTGTACAAATCTCACTGGCTTTGGTTACTGTCAGATTGTGGAAAGTGAGAACCAGGGATGAGACAGGGCAAGCATGCAACAAAAAAAAAAAAAAAAAAAAAAGTCAAATTACCACAACCATGAAGATTAAAATAATCGATTTGGACATTAGACACAGTGAGATTTAAGCTAATGACAAGTCAGAGAACACTGCAAACAGTGATCATATAATGAACTTTACTGGCCAGGCTTCAGGGTCCTTATGGCTTTTATATGCTAAAGGGGAGCTTGGAAATGTCCCCAGCTTGGAGCTCAATGTCTGGACCTCATTTCTGTTACAGAGTTTCTGCTTCCATTTCTCCCCTGCTGCTTAGGGAGTGGAGTGGCTGTAAGAACATGGGTATTGTTTTCTGCCAGTGGAGCAGCCATTTGCTTATAAAAGCAAGCCAATAATCACCCTAACACATGCGTGCTCACACACACACACACACACACCCTTGCAGCTTCATGGTATTACTGTTGATACACACATTTGACAAATTTTCTCTTCTGTGGTGCCCTGCGTAGATACTACACTCGTTCTATAAATCTTTAACCTCATAAGTGTAATAATTGTACCCTTTTGGTACCCAGTAGTGTCAGATTATTCACTGTCAGTTCTCTCTGTGGAATTAGTTAATACTTCATGTGGTGATCTGTACAGATTTAAAATTAAAATGAAAATTTTCAATTTCAATTATAAATCTGTAAAGAATTATAATTTACAAGAATATATCTAGTTTGTCATCTTTCCCGGATTACAAAAAAAAAACAAAAAAACAATGCTATTAATCATGTTTGTAGCACGTGTAAATGCACATTTGTATTTAAGACACTTTACAGACATACAAACATTTAGCCAAAGAGTTTTTATATGTTTTATGAGTGTTATTATAAGTACTGATTTGAACAAATATTAGAACAGCACTGGCATCACTTCCAAATAGCAAAGGCACTTTGTTAATAGAAGTGAATATACTGCAGTGGCATAAGACTGGAATAAGCAGCACATCCAGAATACATAGAAAACGTTGCCAACGGTGTCAGTCATGCCTTCGAATTAAATAGTTAAATAAAAATTGAAATTAGCGAGTGTGCTTTTACAATTGAACAGCAAGCAGATGACATCTGAAGAGTCTAATCTGCAGGACTTTTACACGATCTCATTATGAGTCTGCGGCTCCAGGACGACCCTCTGAAGGTCAGGGATGCAGGACAGAGCCTTCCGTGGGATCCTGTTCACGTCGATGTAGTTGTTCTCCAGGTGAAGAGCCAACAGGGGAGATGAGTTAGTGAGACTGATTTTGCACAAAGACTTCACTGGAACAGCACTGAAAAACATCATTTATGTACAGAGTCAAATTCGCATCAGTCTCGGACAAATACTATAACAAATATTTCACCATCTAAGAAAGATTTGAATTGTTGAGCTGTACGGTTCAGCACGGCTATAAACTGCAGGGCTGTGAAAACATTGGGAGCAGGAGTTATGGTCTCTAGATCTGAAGCCACACAATTACTGGCTAGCAGCCAAAGGAAACATTTTTTTCTAACCCAGTCTAGCGTTTTCAGTGTTAGAACTTGGGTATAACTGCCACAAGAAGGTAGAATATCATAAACGAGCTTATGGCTTTAAAATGCAAACCAGCTGCTGAAACCAGGTCCTGAGAAACATGCCTAGTGATAGAATTTTGCAAATTTCAGAAATGATTCTACAATGTGCACGATATGAAGCTGGCATTATGCAATACAGTAAACCCTCGTTTATTGCTGATAATCCGTTCCAGACTCTACCGCAATAAGTGAATTTCCGCGAAGTAGTACTTCCGCGTAGTTAGAGAATAGAAAACCTGTTTACGACCTTCTAAATACAGTTTTTTAACATTATTAGAGCCATCTAGACATGAAATAACACCCAATTTTTTTGAAAAAAGTTAATAAAAAATAAAAAATAATTGACTCAAGACAACCGAGCGCAACCCGCATTTTCACGATCAACTTTTTAATGCATATACTGTACAGTATTTGAAAAAAACGCGATAGAGTGAAGACGCGAAATTTGAACCGCGAAGTGGTGAGGGACGACTGTAATTAGCATCTCCTTAAAGGAATAGTTCAGCGGCGAGTCAAATTCACACAATTCATTAATTAACCTCAAATAGTAGATGAGCAGACATGAATGGTGCAAGGCAAATTAAATTTCCTTTAATTTTAGGTGGCTAATGTTCCTTGAAACTAATGTAAGTCAATCTCACCCAAACACATTTTCATAAATATATGCACCTCAAATTAGTGCTAGGCGATATGACCAAAAAATGTGTATCGCAGTTTAATGGTTTAATGGCGTGATCAAGGTATTTGTTTATTCATTCATTTTTCCATGGCTAGCCCTTTATGTAGGTTTGCATCTTATTCTACAATCAGGAGTCTTCAATGACCAAATGTATGAAGGATTTAGTAAGCACGAGATAGTTGCATAATGTAAACAATATTTTATGCAAACAGCAACATAAAAAAACATCAGAACAGTAGAGTCTTGGTTGCACCATATGTTCAACGTAGACTTAAGTTATATCTTAAAACTTACAGTAAACCTAACACTAGGTGCGACATCCACTGTAAACAAAAAGAAAATCCTTCATACTGCTTTTTGGTTTCAGCAAGTGGAACAAAACGTAGCACATTTGAACATTTCATAGTTAGATTTAGCGTTGGCCAGTTGTGGTGCGTCTGGGAGAAACAATCGTTCTGCGATAAACAATCACTCTCTCTCTTTCGGCTATCTGTTAGCAGGTTGGCTAGCAGGCTCAATAAACTACATAAAAGTGTCACGTTGAGGGGAAAAAATCCTAGGCAATGACAACCATTAGTGAGAAGGTTATGCACCGCAAGCCAATCCCCTCAGCATGGTTGTAACCTTCTAGCCGCAGTGTCATACTAGCAGCAGAAATTAGCTTCATAGCCTCTGCATACGATGAAGATCATTGTTATAATGTAGCCCAATACTGACATGCCAGTATCCAGACTTAGCGTACGGGTCCAGAAATCTGACCGGATATACTTGATTTTTGTTAGCTTTAGCTTTAGTAGCAAACATGTCTTGGCTTATTAACTACAGTTGCCTTGTGGAAGGTTGCGCAAATTAGATTTTTCTTAACTGGTGCTGCTGAGGTTAGGTGAGGGTTTTTTGTTCCAAATAAAATTAGAAAGACCAAATCTTTTCAGTTATATTAAATAATTTTGCTAAAGTTTTTGCATAGTGACGGCACCCGTAGATATACAGCTGTGAAGAGGCATACTTTATAGCCAGCACTGTAAAATGAGCACAATGAAGAATCTACACAGCTTCTCTGGGTTTATTATCAGTACCTTACAGTGATGAGTCTAATTAAACGCTGCTAATGGCTGGTAAAGTGGTGACTTTATACACACACACACACACACACACACACACACCTGATAAGATTGTGATCCAGCCGGAGCTGATGCAGGTTCCTGAAGTAACGAATGTTTGGTGGGACCCTCTCCAACCTGTTGTTGTCCAGGAAGAGCTCCTCCAAAGTTTTGTAAGCTCCACGGAAGGCCTTCCCCAGCAGCCCTTGCTCCAGTAGCTGGTTGTGAGAGAGGTGCAGTGACTGGAGGCCTGGCCGCAGGTGGCTCAGAGTGTCAGGAGGGATGGACTGGATGAAGTTGTGCTGCAGGGAGAGCTGTCGCAAAACTCTGGGCAGGTGAGAAGGTACCATGTGCAGCTGGTTGTGAGACAGGTCCAGAGTCTTCAGATTCCTGAGCGTGTGTGAAAAGAACAAGATAGATTGACTATAGGATATGCATGTGTTAAGATTTCAACACAGTAACCCTGGCAGACCTGTAATATTCAAGCTTTGCTAAAGCATCTATTGTTTTTCTTATAGCCTACTGTTTGTGCAGGGTTTCCACATCTTTGTGTGGGCTTCCTCCAGACTCTCTGATTTTCTCCCATGACCCAAATACATGCCTGAAGGTGAATTGTCTCCACCAATAGGTGTGAATGAGTGTGTGCTTGTATATGTGCATGGCATCCTGCAATGTCCAGCGTTTTAAAACTAACCCATAAAGTTGTTTTCAGAGTAAACCATGATAATTTTTTTTATTATTAAAATAAGTATATCCAGGCCATAATTTTTTTTTTTTTTACCGTCTTTAACAAATAGATTAAGGATCCCTGTGTACTGATTAGAACAGAAGCTCGAACATATGTAATCTTCACTAGAGAATATACAACTGTTTTACATTTATAGCAAAACTGAAAAAAATTGAGCCCATTCAAAATTATAAAGGCTCTTGTAAAAATGAGAATGAAACATTATTACACCTTATTATGATGTTCTAAGGAGTGACAGACTGCAAAAGTGATTGTGAGCTTCAGGATTAACGGATGCTAACCGAGTCTGATTTTCTGGGACTGGAATTGTGTTTTCAGTCAAAATCAATCAATACTTCAGTGGCAGTCCTACTGAGAAGCAGAGGTTTTTGCAGTTGCCACCAGATGTGCAGATGCTCACCAGCGCCAGAGTTATATAACCAGGTTTACGCAACATTGCACACTGGCCAGGACAACCACTGTGCAGTCATGCAGAAGGTTTTATCCTGACCCTGTTTGCTCTGTTAAGTTCTGAATGCATGACACAGAACATGGGAAGCTGCAGGGAAAAGGATACTGCAGTGGTGTACCGCTGCTGTTGCATTCCATCCATTTACATATACAATTTTTGCATAGATTAAAAAAAAAAAAAAAATTAAAAAATAAAAAGCGAGATGTCTTATTTCTTATTTACGAATGTCTTTGACTTGTCTGCTCGGGGTACTTTGTGTAAATTGTTCTGAAATTGTATTGTGTGCTATTTATGAAGGTTAACTTGTGTTTTGAGTACTACCATTGCATGTTCTTGAGTTCACCCCTACCAAAAAAAACCCAAAAAGTAAATAAATAAATCGAACCGCTGCAATTCTTACTCATTAGCCAGAGCATGGGTCTTTCGGTTCATTTATGTATCGTAGTGCCACAGCCCTCAGGATCCATAAAACTCCATTTACACTTTTTTCCCCCCTAGCTCAAAGCAAACCAGAAACAAATGGAGCTCTCCTTGAGGTCCCCTTCTTGTTTCTCACACACTAACAAGCACACAGTTGAGCACACACAACCAGTCCAAACAAATGGTCACCCCTGCAGAGTTCGATGGGTCTTTCACCCACAAGCTGCTCCAATTCCCACAGCATTAGACGGAATTAGGGCAACACAACACATCACAGGAATGTTCCAGGGATTCTCAGTCTTTATTAACCGCATCTGTTGTGTATGTGCTAATACCTCAGACATCAATTTGGATGCATTTTGCTATGCTGTAAAGAAAAAAGGGGTGGAAACTCATTTATAGTAGTAGTCTACAGTACAGCTGTTCTGACAATCAATAGAAGTTTATATGAAATCCATATTCTCTACATTCAATTTTGTCAATCTTCGGTTATTGGTATTTGAAAATTTGGCCCTTCAGCTTGTCAATTTATGCTTTTAGGGACTACTTTGACTACTTTTAATTCTAGTAGTTGTTTGGGCCCTTTTGTGCATAGGTACCATAAATGCTTCTATATTGCACCAGTGTTGGAAAGAGCTTGAGACTTGTCTCCTGTCTGTCTCATCCTAAGACATACTGTACAGTGCATCATTAGAATTTGATTGGTTGTATTTTTGAATTTGCAATACATAGTTGTGTATTTTAAACCTTTATTGACAGCATTTGTTCCGCAGGTCAACACTTTTTCTGTTATTAGGAATTCGTTAACATGGTAATTACGCATGCACTACAATTGCAGTGGATAGAAATGTGGTTTAGAAACGCCGCAGTATTCCTTTAAAAAAAATCACTGGTCACGAATGGGTCACTGGTAACGGGAACATGTTACGTCTCTGAGCAGCTGTTCTCTGATCTTATAAATATAGTATACCATAAAAAGAGGGGTAGAGCAGCACATGGACTTTTAGGGGAAGACACTGCGAAAGCTGTTCAGTCCAACCCAAAACCAAAGTGAGAATTTACGAGCTAGTGTTTTTAACTGTCAAAGTGTGATATTGGATGAATCCAGACAATTTTTTTGTGCATTTTCCTCGGGCAATTATACAGAGAACTGTTCTTGGGTGCACTAAAGAGTTAAAAACTCACAGGGCAGCTAATGAGGGAACATGTAAAGGTTGGTGGTGGTAATTAGACTGGCTAGAAGAGTTAGGGAGTCTATTCAGACTTACAGACGCTCACAAACAGAGAGGAGATGAAAGCAGTCCTAGTCTGAATTGCGGTAGATGCACACATTTACACATAATAGCACAGTGCTGTACATGTTGGGTGGATCACACACAGGAAGATCAAAAAAGATGAAAACAGCACAGGTTAGTGGCACTAGCATTAAGCGAACGTGATAGTAAAGCTGTGTCAAGGTAATTGTCATGTACTGATTGCCACTGTAAGATTTCTCCGCTGAGAAATTCATGAACGCTTACTGTAAAAAAAAAAATAATAATAATAAATGGCTACAGCAGCAAAAATTACGACGATATCTACTCACTCCTGCCAACTCTCCATCATTACTCTCTTCTTCTTCTTCTTCTTCTTCTTCTTTCTCTCTAATGTTCCTCTTTTCAGGAAGAATTTAATAATATAAACGTACATGCCCAAAGACACAGCCTAAAGTAATGTATCACAGACGCATTCTTTCTGGAAAGTTTTTTATTCATTTATTTATTTATTTTTCTCTCTAAGGTTTTCAGCCAAGGACCTCTTTAAATTTCACAGGCCCCATTGGGCACATATGTACTTTAATAATACAACAAAAATATTTACATTTTAGGCTTACTATACTATACTCTGGCTATTTATAAAAGCCCTAGAGCTTTTTGTATTCTTGAATAGGTTGTTACTTGTTTTTGTGATTTAGATTAGATACTCATTAATAAATATAGTAATTTGGGTAGTCAGGTTGTGACTTCCACTACTGTAATTGTTTTTTTTTTTAAGTCACGGACCACAATGCACAGTTCTTGCCTATGCTTAATGTGCTTGCTCATGCTTAGCAATGCCCTTGCTTAGTAATGCTCGTGCTTAGTAATCACCTCCACTTTGTTAATAAAGCATCTCACTGAAGACCGTATGTCACTGGCTGAAGGTCTCAATCCCGTGCTTTCAGTCTTATTAGAAACATTCTATCTATTTGGTAGATGAAAGAGGAACAGCAGTGCTTAGTGTTCTCACTTCCAGCCCAGCTCCAGACACACACAACAGGAGTTATGTGTGCGGTGTGACTGACCCTGGGGAGATGCACATCTCCTCTGTAGGATGTAACCCTTGAGTCTGGGGTCTGAGCAGGGCCTGATTACTTTCAGCTGGCAGGGTCAAGACAAAAGATGTCCAAGAGTTCCATTATTAATTAGGTAACGAAACAATGGATCCTCTATCGACGCTGCCTTTTTTTATTGTAGCCATGGCGAACCTGGTTTATGTGCGCCATCTAGTGTAGTGTAAAATAAATGCGCAAATTGTTGACTTGGAATAGTATGAATGTTGCTGGTAAATGTCTGACCCAGGAAAAAAGGATGTTCGCTAGTTCAATTATAAACTAGATATAAATAAACAATGGATTCTGTGGCACTCTCAACGCTCTGCTTTTACTTTAGCGATAGTGATAGGCTATAAGGCCAAAAGTATGTGGATTTGTTACCTCTGAACATTCCAATTCAAAACCATGAGCATTAATATGGAGTTGGTTTCCCCTTTGCTGCTATAACAGTTTTTACTCTTTACAGGCTTTCCATTAGATTTTGGACGGTGCCTATTCACCAACAAGAGGTCCGGCACTGACGATTGGACAGAAGGCATAGAGCGTTCCAATTCATCTAGCCTTCTAGACAGGCCACTCAAGTTCTTTTACTCCAAACTTGGTAAACCATGTCTTTATGGACCTTGATTTACGCACAGGGGTACTGTCATGCTGGAACATCTATGAGCCCCTTAGTTCAAGTGATGGGAATTCTTAATGCTACAGCACACATAGACAACTAGACAATTGTGTGTTTCCAACTTTGTGGCAACAGTTTGAGAAAGACTGCCATGTGGGTGCTATGGTCAGATGTCCAGTGTATACATACTTTTGGCCTTACAGTGTGCCTGGTTGATGTGTGCCATCTAGTGCAATGTAAGAGAAATGCAGAAATCCTCTTGACTCTGTATCAACATTGTTACTTCAAAAGGATTTATTCATTCGTTTGCAGTAAACTCTTTATCTACAGTAGGACAGGATCATGGTGTAGTCTACCTCCCCTAGGAATACAACCTGGATGGGACCCCAGTATATTTCAGGACACCATGTGCACACACATTCACATGTGATTACGAGGGGAGCATGCAAAACTCTGCACAGACAGTAACCTGAGCTCAGGGTTGAATCAAGAGACCACGGAGGCGGCAATGAGGCAGCAATGCTTCCCACCGAACCAATGTACTTCTCTCAGCATATACTGTATGTTACTAGCTCAGAAGGATAATATATGTATACAGGGTGTTCCAAAAGTCTTGATCCATAGGCATTTTTCCTTATAAGAAAATTAAGAGAAAATGATCTCTGCATGTAACAGCATCTGTCCTAATACAATAAATTCAGTAGCTTCAGCATTCATGAATGTTGCAAAGTCCAAATGAAATAATTGCCTATGGATCCAGACTTTTGGGACGCCCTTTATATTTCTTCATAGGATCAATAATATTCAATGTATTATGTGTGCAAACTAAGTCTGAGCTTTCCAATGTGGAGTACTTCTGCCTATTATTGGATATTCTTTATCCTGGTCAGGCTGGCCATGGGTTCTGGATGAGATACCGCTCTATAAAAGGACACCACACATGCTCACACGCACACTCATTCATGCCTATGGACAAATTAGAATAGCTTTCTTTTCTTTTTCTTTTCTTTTTTATCTACCGGCGTATTTTTTGGAAGGTGTGGGGAAAAAAAACCCTGAAGTACACAAAGGAAACCCACACTGATACACAGGAAAACATGCAAAAAACTTCATTCAGACAGTAACCTGAGCTCACGATGGAACCCCGGACCCTGGAGCAGTGAAATACTGTATTTGATGGAAAAAGCGTACTTTTCCTGACTGTACATCTCAAATAAATATGAATATTCCTCTCTACTACTACAGATGTAAATGGTATATGCGCGCAACTCACGGCAGGTCAATCCAGGCTCCAGGATAGAAACTGGTGTCACTCAGGAGGTTGTGACTCAGATCCAGGGCTGTCAAGTGGACGGAGTTATTCAGAACACTTTCCTGCACGTCCACTAGCTGATTGTGTGGCATCCTCAAATCCTGCAAAAACAAACACACGAACACACAATAATAAGAAAGGAAAGCGTTATCAAATAATTTAATTCAATTCCATTCCTATTTATTTGTTTAGTAGTTTTCATAATGGCCATTGTCACAATGCAGCTTCACAGATGTATATCAGTTCCAGTTATAAACTTATGAATCTATAAATTCTAATTATATCAAATGAAATTTAAATTTAGATAACCCAAATGAGCAAGACTATGTCAGCGGTGGCCATGAAATTCTCCCTGAAACAACATGAGAAAGAAACCTTGAGACAGGCCAGACGCAAATGGGAATCCATCCTCATTTATGTCATGAGCCATTAAATTCAATATTTGCAGGAACTGACCTCTAGGGATGTGGGCAGTCCAGATGGAATGGAGGTGAATCGGTTGTTGTCTAGTCTCAAGTGCTTGAGCGTGGTGAGGTGTTGGAAGGCCAAAGGCTCAACGCTGCCCTCCCACAGGATGTTTCCTGCCAGCTCTAAGTGGAGCAAGTTGGGCAAACCTACAGAAAATTCAAAGGGCATCCTGAGAAAACTCCTAAAGACGCTCCTAAAAGTTCTCTAAACTTGCTCTAATTCTAATTGTCCTAATGAAATTTAAACAACACATTTGAATGCTCGATTCCGATTTGTCAGCACAGCTCAGGCGGTAGTCCGAGCTGGAAGGTCTACATTAATGTGATCATTCTAATGCATTACATTTCTCAGAGTAACAGCTTGGACAGGGACTTGTACGGTTTATGCTCCACATAAATGAATAAACTTTGATTCGGTTATGTTTTCTGTGTGAAGCTGGTTCTTTAGCATTTGTGGAAGGAGTTTCCATACACAGAAACTTTGTGGTTTTTCTCTAACAAGACAAGCTGTGTTTTTTCCCCCTTTTTATCTTATTAACTTTTTAGAACTTATTATTATTATTATTATTATTATTATTATTATTATTATTATTATTATTACAACTTTTTGGAACTTTCTGCAATTAGAAAACAATCAGCTTTGACTTGGCATTGCGTCACCCTGTCACTGATGTTTTCCCATCATATTTTATTCCTTACATCTCACTATTTACTGCATATATTCAATTAAGACAAAACCATCAGGCCAAACCTTCAAAGTTGTGGGAAAGCACTTGGTTTATCTTGTTGTCGTTGATTCTCAGCTCCTCCAGAGATCCAGGCAGAAATGGGATTGTTTCTAGACCGTTGCCATCAAGAGTCAGTATCTTTAGGTTTGTCAGATTCTGTTAAGGATTAAAAGAGTGTGGTCATTTGTGAATAACAGCACAGCTGTGGACATGCTTAAACACTGTTTTTTTGATCGCGATGCTAAATTAATCTGGCTGTATTTCCAGGAAAACCACCAATGCCTACTGTTGGTTTTTCAGGAACTCTTGTAGTGGTAGGATATTTTTAAACCCTGCCATCAGTGCAGACCAATAGCACCCTGTCCAAGTAAAGAACTACCAGTCTCCTGGCCCTTTACTGGTGGGACATTAAAAAAAATTCTGTAAAAAAAAAATGACTTCATTGCCTTCTGTCCCCTTCTGAGAGCACTTGCTCCTCTAGGTAATTACATAGACACTATAGAGAGACTCCTGGTACTGTGTAGCAGAACATTTATATGTATTTATGCAAAGTGTCTCACAGGTTTTCTGTAACATGTGTTTGAAGTCTTAGAGAAACAAATAATTATTCTGGGGATACTGTGCTCAGCTGAGAAATAATGTGGGTGTCCTTCGCTGAAGCTATACTGAATGCCATAAGGAAATAAATCGATCTCATACAAGAATATTTTTGCAACATCGCTTGCTCTGCACAGCTGTCCTGCACCCAGATCGATCTGACAGTTGCTTGTGTTATGTCATTGTAGGATATTCAAGTAGTGCCTAAAGTTGTGGCCTCGGTCCATGGTTGATTGAATTCATTTCATTTCATTTCACTGATATATTTTGAGGAAGATCTGACTTGTGCAGCAACACGAGAACCCTGAATCCATTTTTTTCTTCTAATCTGTTATGATAGCTGGTTCAGGTTTAAAGGGAAAAGAACATATTCTAGACTTAAGACTTAAGATTGTACATAACACAGGTCTTTGCTATATCTTTGTGTATAATGTGATAATATGTAAGTTAGGTATAGAACAACCATGAACATGTCAGGACTGATAGAGGAGTCATCCAGAAAGTTCCTGCTCAAGTCGATCACTTCCAGGTTGGGCAAACCAGAGAAAGCCTCAACAGGTAATGTGGTGAAGTTGTTTCCTGTGATAGAAAATGTAAAATAAATAAATGCTTTAACTGAATGTTTTTATTTTTTCACTGCACAGTTATTTGGACTCTTACATTTACATTCCTCCTCTAAGCTTACCGGATAAATCAAGCGTAGTGATGTTTAGGTCAGTGATGATGGGGAGTTCAGCAATGCCAGCATCCGCACAGGAAATATCAGTTCCGTTCACTTGGCAACCCTCTGGTAGCACTTCTGCAGTACTGTTACCAGCTGCCTCATTCTCCTCTTCCTCTGCCTGTTCTTCCTCCCCCCCTTCATTTTCCTCCTCTTCACCTCCTTCTTCTTCTTCTTCTTCTCCTCCCTCTTCCCCTCCTTCTCCCCCTTCTTCTCCCTCTTCCTCTTCTCCCTCTTCATCATCATCGTCCTCGTCTTCGTCCTCGTCTTCATCGTCTTCATCTTTTTTCTTCTTCGCTGGCTCATTACCCTGGCCAAGAAGGCGCTTCTTTTCATTACCGAGCTCGTGCAGTACCGTACTCAGTTTACCTGAAATTCCATCTCTCATTTTCAAGATGGAATTCAGCTCCACCCACGCCGCCAGGGTCCGTCCCAGACCTGGCTGCTAACAGAAACATGGAGCCCATCATTAGATATAAATAAACAGAAATGACTGTGTTTGGCACAAACATGAAAAAAAAGACTAAATGCAGTGGATAAATAATAGAGCCAGAAAAAGAGTAGTGCCAATTTGTGAGATGAAAAACTACAGCAGAAGATAAAAATAACCAGTACACTCATTATAACAGGGGGCACACCTACTGAGTTGACCGCAAAACCGAGGCGTTTACATGTAACATGTAACTGCATACACACGTACAGTAAAGTAACTGACTTTTTATAGGTTTTGCGATTTCTTAACATTCAATCTAGGTTTATGACTAAAAATTAGTTTGTTGGTCCTCAGATGTTTTCATGGACCCAAGCTCACCTGTGTGTCCTTAGCTGCGTCTTTTCTTGCTTTCTCGGCTGCCCTCTTCTCCCCTATAAGAACAAATGCATGAGTTAAGACACTGCCTCAAACAGCAAAATGTACAAAATTGTAAATAGTCAGTCAGCCCCCCCAGAATTACTGACATCTTTTCCTCATAAAAAAGGATATTAAAAATGGATTTGGTTCATTAGCTTAACTGCACTCTGAAAATATAAGAAATCTACCTTAAATCTAACTGAAGGAAATACAAACTCTTATCATACAGATTTTTATTTTTTTATTTTTTTTATCAAGATCACACACGATTGTAGTCACTCCTGCATTTAGTGCTTTGTACTAATCTCCCTTTGCCAACATTACAGCGCAGTGTTCCCCTACAAGGCTTAATGAGATTAGAGAATTCAGAGCAATGAAACTGCCCAGATAGCACTGAAATTGAAATGACATTGATTCAATATCAGCTCAACGCATTCAACCACATTTCAACGTTGAAACGATGCCATGGTGCTATCTGGGTGAGATCACAAGTACAGAAGCTCTCCAGATCCTCCTCTCATCTGGCCTCTTTAGTTTTTACATCTTTAACAAGAGTGCCAGTGATTGTGGAGCTGTCTGTACCTAAGCCAAGAACATGGCGCTTGGCAGAAGTGAATGCTACGTTTATACACGTTAATTAAAGCAAAACCCTCTGTTGTCCCCCAGAGGACTAAACATAAAACCTGTAATTTTCTTCTTTTTCTGAGAGAGTGTAGGGGACCTAAAACAGTAAATTGTGGGGTACCACACTCAACTATTTTTTTTTTTTTTGAGGCTTGGAAGAATATTCACTAATGCTAACAAATTGAAAACGATCCATCACGTAAGATCTATATTATATAATTTTCTTAAAATAGTAGAGACTTTAGTGTAAAGCTTGTTTCCAAGGAAGCTATTTCATCATCATCTGGTGAATATTTTATTTATATATATATATATATATATATATATCCTTGACATCCAATTTATTAGGATTAGTTTGCACATCATGAGGAAATGAAAAAACATATCATGAAGAAAAAGTGACACTGAATGTGGCATAAATGTTCATACCAGAAGGGCTGAGATTGAGTATTTCAGAAACTGCCTGAGATGTTCACACACAACAGTCTCATGGTGCAAAGCACACAAAACATTTTGTGAGTGACAATTCTGTGAGTGGAAAATGGATAGAATGGGTTGAGTTTCCAGGAAGGACATAGGGTATACAATGAACACATCTCATTAAACCTGGACAGTTGATTGGAAAAACTGATCTTTTTTTTTCCAAGTCTTCAACTATCCAGTTTTGTTGAGTCTGTTCCCATGATAGCCTAAAATTCTTGTTCTTGGCTGTCAAAAGTGGAACTTGATGTGGTCTTCTGCTGTTGTAGCCCAACCACCTCAAGTGTTGTGTGCTCTGGGATGCTTTTCTGCTCACCATGGTTGTAAAAAGTGATCATATGCATTAGTATAGACCTCCTGTCAGCTCAAACCGGTCTGCTCGTTCTCCTCTGATGTCTCTCATTAGCAAGGTGTTCAAGCCTGAAGGCCCCCCCCCCCCCCCCCGTACATAAGATGGTTTTTTCTCAGCTT
>JAOVYU010000024.1:10017065-10031541 GCA_025674565.1 Synodontis membranacea
GTATTTTTAACTGGAAATAAACAGAATGTTTTCAAATTTTGAAAATTCTAAGGCAAAAAAGTAAACATATTGACTGTTCAATATGCTGGACAATTTCTATGTCACTATTTAAATTCAAGCAATAGGTGATATTGACCATGTTAACTCCTTTTTTTTTTTTTTTTTACAAAAGGTCAGATTTTCCATGAGCCATATCCTTCAGTTGAAGGACGTATTCAGAGGACACAATGATGGATTTGATCTAACATGGATCAAAGTGGAAATAAGAATTGGAGCAAGAAATTCACAGGAAAAAACAACACTGCAACAAGAATTTGTAAATTGCAGCTGAACAGAAACCCAACATGTTAATGTATGAAGTTAGGTACCTGCACCATTAGAGCATCATCATCATAGCATAACTCACTTGAATGTTCCACTGCTGTCTCCACTTCTGGAGTGTTTGCAATGTCAGTGCTTGTCCCATTCTCAGTAGTCTTTCCCAGTGCATTTGGAGGATCTGCTTCCACAGCCAAAGCTCCTAAACATACACCTACACAGATGCACAATATCCACGCTGACTGCATAGTGCTGATTTACTCTGTGCTCTATCACCCGGTGTGATGGTCTCACTCAGTGCGTACCTGACGGCTGCCCTCTTAAAGAGTCAGCTGGAGGAAGAGGAGAGCCCAGGAGGAGGGAGTTAATTATGTACAAGGAACATTCTTGCCAGGAACCCATCCCTTTTTTCAGAAACATCATCCCCTCTTTTACGCATTCAGTGGTTAAACTGTGTTTGCACACTGGAACATTTTTAGAATAAGGGAGGGAGGGAGAGGACGCAGAAGGACAGGGAGAAGGGCAGACAGTGGCATTAGCCATGTCAAGCCTGCCAGAGTGACACAGCTTCACACTTTGTAACACTTATGATAGACAAATTGGGAAAATAAGAAAACAAGTGCGAAAACAACAAGTGGACTGGCTGACTCTTCCACGTCTGTCTCCAGCTCTGTATGGCACATATCCAATCACACGTATGTCTGAAATGGAGAAGGACATGGGCCAAAAAGGGAGACAGTGTTAAATAACCCAGAAAGTAAAAAGAGTGAAAAAGACACACTTAAGGTGTGTCTCTCTGGTTACTACCCTCTGTTCAAAAATGCTATTTTCAATTACTTTTGTTACATTTTAAAGCGACATAAATATAAATATGAATATAAATATGAATATAAATATGTCTAATTTACAAGACACTAAATTACGTAAGAAATAAACCATGATGGGGCATTAAAGGCAAATAGCTCACGAAGTGGTGGCGTAATACAGCCAGTTTTTGAGAATTTAACAGGTTTATCCAACAGTGCTGATGAATATGTTGATTCATTTTCTGTAACAGCACGGCTCAGACAATAGTGCTAGCTAGTATTTAAATCACAGATTTGTATAAACTCGCTCATTCTGACACGTCATCATTTCTATTTCTGTTTATAACAGCACATTCTCAGGGACATGTACTGTGGACACAGGGAATCAACTTGTCTCATGGATGTTCCACAAAATGTAATGTAACTGAATATTTAATGTGCTGTTATTTAGTCAATTAACAGCCTTCCGGATGTGACGTGAACTTCCACTTTACGTCAACCTTTATTATTTCCCTGTAACCACAAACCCCTTCACATTTTCTTTCCATCTGCAGCTGGACTACTCAACATACAGTAGCCTCATACCTCTCCTCTCTGTCACTTTACTTAATATAAGTAACGTCTTATATTAACACACACTTATTCAGGCCATTAAAATGTTGCACAATTGACTCCACTGCACTCAGCCACATACTACAGTATGTACATCATTTTCACACTTACGTTTTGTACCCTCCCACTTTATATGCTTTACATATTTTGCACTCTTAGTAAGTAAGTAAGTTCTTTTGTACCATTGTTTGCACCATTACGCCAAGACAAAAATCCTCATTTGTGTAAAAACTTGGCAAAAAAAAAAAAAACATAATTCTTACTTATTCAATGCTTAACCCCTTCTCTCAGTACACTGGTGTTCTATTCCTCTGGCGGAATTGAAATCGACTTATTAGACATTTTCAGTCAGGATGAAGAAATTAATTATTTTATTGTCTTAAGTCTGTTGTAAAATTAGTCAGGAAACTGTAAGGTTTCTGTCTGTAGAGTATCGTAACTCCAGCTGGGCAAACAATTTACATTCAATTCAATTCAATTTTATTTATATAGCGCTTTTAACAATGGACATTGTCTCAAAGCAGCTTTACAGAAATATACAAATTCTGCTTCTGAATTTACGAATCTATACATTTATCTTATAAATATATATATTTATATATATATATATCCCCTAACGAGCAAGCCAGGGGGAACGGCGGCAAGGAAAAACTCCCTGAGATGACAAGAGGAAAAAACCTTGAGAGGAACCAGACCCGGAAGGGAACCCATCCTTATTTGGGTGACACCGGATAGTGTAATTACAAATAAGATGCTAATGTAACTGTGTGCATGGTCACAAAATTTTCAGCTGACTGATGGAGGTTTGAGCGTAAAACTGTTGTGGTAATTTATGTCCTAAGGTATTGTAGCATAAATGTTCATGTCAGCAGCAGTCCAACATCATCTTCACAGTCTAGGTGAATATTGAGGCTGTTCACATGGGACCATCCTCAAAAGCACTTAGTGTATGTCATTGATGATAACTCCGACCAGAAGAAGGACATCAGGATGGATCAGACAGGTCTGGAAAGCAGAGGGGGTCAGAATCACTGGTATCTCAGGTAGCGTGTGCAGCTCGACAGCAAGAGAGAGAGAGAGAGAGAGAGAGAGAGAGAGAGAGAGAGAGAGAGAGAGAGAAACAGGTTGTGAGGAATACCCATTGTCATGTAATGGTTAAGACCAGTGTATATGTGCTGAGTGCAAGCAGGAACTCCGACAAGACTAGCTATGATGGCATAAATAAAAGGGAGAGCCAGAAGGTAACACAGACAAGAGGGAGCCTTTCGATTTAAAGCGGCCGGCCACTCCACCGTCACCAAACCTGAGTGAACGCGTGAGAGTGGGGAGACGACAGCATCCAAACATCCCAGTTAACCAAGACACTCTATGCCCGAGAATAATAGGTAAATAATATTTACCTAATAAAAAGCTATTAACCAAATGCTTGATTAACAAATGTGTTTTTAGCCTAGACTTAAATATTGAGACTGTGTCTGATTCCCGACGCAAATTGGAAGGCTGTTCCACAACTGTGGGGCTTTATAAGAGAAAGATCTGCCCCCTGCTGTAGCCTTTAGTATTTGAGGTACCAACAAATAGCCTGCACCTTTTGATCTAAGTAGGGGCGGCGGATCATAAGGGACATCTCTCCACACTTGGTACAGAGATAAAACAGACAGCACGACTAACAGCTTTTTTTTTTTTTTTTTACAGTAAAACACTATTTAGAATGGCCACCACAAAATTATGACATTTAAACCTAGTAAGCTGTATTAAATCGAAATACTTATGAAAAACGTTAATCGAGTATCTACTTTCATATGAGCCATTAACCACTACTGTGGAGTGTGACAACACAAACACCAGGATCTCGGTGGGGGGGGGGGGAATCTACTTCTTATAGGTGAATGATTTTTAAGTGTTTATTTTTACCCAGTGCAAGTGGTTTGGAGTCTGTTGGAGGAAAGTTCAGGAATAAAAAGCTGTAACGTCTTCAGTAAATAAATTCGATGGCTGAAAATTTACCCAGTGTACCTAACATTTGAATATTTCAACAGTTGGTTATGAAATTATAAAATTATCCTGTTCTAGGTCATAAGGGTGTCCATGTATATTTTTAGACAGCAGAGGCTTCTACTGCAAAAACAGTATTAACAACTGAAGAATTACATGTTAGGTAAATGTATGAAGATTTAAAAGTTGAAGGTTTAAAAGTGGAAGGTTCACTGTATGCTCTCTCTCTCTCTCTCTCTCTCTCTCTCTAACACACACACACACACACACACACTGGTGGGGTGGGGGGTGACTGAAAGGGGAAATCTGACCGCAAAGAATCACTGTAGAGTGAGAGATAGCCCAGTGACTCCATTAATGTTTGCTAAGAGAGACAGAAGCTACAACACGGCTACAACTATATATTGTTTATATAGCAAGCAGACGATTACTCCAGCCTCTTCCAGCTGTTTTTTTTTTTTCTCTCTCGAACCTGCCATAAGGTTTATTGCTAACGTCAGAAACCATGTAGGTTAGAGATTTGCAGTGGGAGAAGGGAATCTGTTCAAACGGCTGGACAGCCAACAAACAACTGCACACGACCACGAAGCTGACTATACGGCCAACTGAATTATTTACAATAACAGGCCTCGCCTCTTAGGCTTGCTGGAAATTATGGTTTATAACAGCGCTTAAATTAAGTCCCTTTGTAAATATTAAAATTCCGTGGGAGAACATAATACGCAAACATATCGCGGTCAGGCTTAATGCATGTGATCTCCCAGCTTTTTTCTCAAATTAGTTGCGGTGAGAAAGTACAAGTTTCCAGCGAGCAGTATGTTGGCGTAAGTCTGACATGGGTTTTTTAGCCAGAGCCAGTCTCCAAACAAACACAGCCTAGGAACAAGTACAAACCTTGTAATTTTCATCTGACAAGCCACACACATACTCCCTTTTCTCTCACTAACGTGTGTGCGTGTGCATGTGTGTGTGTGTGTGTGTATGTGTGTGTGCTCTGAAATAACCCTCTCCACCTGCTCCCCTCCTCCAAGGCCCTTAGCTCGACATGTTCTCAGTGTAAGGTCAGCATTGCCAGATTTTTTTTTAACCCCTGACTATTAGGCTACAGTCCACACTCATCATTTTATCCAGGTGTTCACTTTAAAACATAATAATCAGCAACTTCTCTGAATTATTCTTTTGTAAACTGCCATAAAACTAACAGAAAAAGGTACAATAGTAAGGGCAGAAGATTGGTCATGCCAACATGCAAATGGATGTTTTCAGTATTAGCCTAAAAAAAGCCTTGGTCTGGTAGATTAATGCTTCAAAGTTATGGTTTTGGGCACTAAGAGAACTAGGCAGTGGGTTTTTTTTTTGTTTGTTTGTTTGTTTTTGTAAACAGATTTTGAGCTGAAAACAGACTATTTAATCTGGCAACTGTGTATGAGATGGCTGGGTTGGTACATTCAGGGTGTGGAGACAACATGGGTACCTAGTAATGACAGAAACATGTTGACATGTTCACATGCTGGGCAGCATTATTATACCAGCTCGGTGTTCCACAAAGGGCGATGCAAGGGACACATGGATGCTTAAGACTGAGATAATACAAGGCTAGTCACTATACAATGAATTAAAAAAAACTAAAAAATAGTGGAAATGTACACCGGGTTTTTGGAATGTATTTGTTTTAGCACTCGAGGTTCAGAGATAGAAGGCCAGTGCTTGTCAAGGCCAAAGGGCACCAGAGCAGCTGCATGATTAATAACGTTAGAGCTGAGACCCTCATTGCGTCCACCCCGAACAAAGCTATGTTGTGTGCATTCAAAACCCCATAGCACCATACTAAACAATATGTTAATACCTTTATAGACTGCTGAGTTACTGGTAAAGCACTGTTTCGTCTTGCTCTTTAGTTCATCCATATATGAACTTGGACGGAGAATATATAGACTGCATTAACAATAACAGGTGTGAAAATAACAGCGGCATAGCAGTTTGACAAAGGCCTGGCTTTTTATGGCCTTTTCCTTTTGTTCTGGGAACTTCTCCTAGAGGCATAGGGCTCTTCCCTCAGTGATTGGCAAATGCAGGTGACCGGAGGTTAAGTTTAGAGCTCGATATGGGCCTGCAGGCCGGACAGCCAAAGGCAGCAGGACCAAGGACTTATTGTCATAACTGACGTTCTCCTGCCTGTTGCCTCTGACATTCCTCCTCTATTTATAGCCTATTCCATCCCTAAGCCCATTCTCTCTTGCCCCTTTTCTTTTTCTATCCATCTCTCTCTCTCTCTCAGATAGGAAAGGGGGAGTGACAGCAGACTTTTGTCTTTTCTGAGACACCCATTCCAGGCATAAAGGCCAGAGAAGGTGGCCCTGGGACTCTTTGTCCTCTGTCTACAGTGCTGTGAGGAGTGCTGGATTACCTGAGAGGGACCATCATAGAGAACTACAGTTTGAGGAAGGGATTCAGAACTCAATACAGCCATGGATGATGTATATAAAGCAGCGGTAAGCGATTGCTAGGGGTTAAAGGAATCTAGGTTCTTTTTGAGAGGGAAAAAGTCAGAGCAATGCAAACCTTGAGTATATAAAATTGTATAGTCTAAAACTATATTAAACATCGATGTTTTTGAATCATTCACTTAAAAAGAGGGTTCGGGAGTGAATGGAGTGTATAATGTCAAGCATGGAATAAGTGAAATCTAACACTGTATGAGCACTCAAGGTTAAACCAACATTTGGGGTCAGTAGTAAAGCCGGTCAGCAGTCTTTTTTTTTTTTTTTTGCAGTGCTATTTATTGATCTTCACAGTCAAGACAGAGCTCTATATTGTAAATCAAGGAGAGACAATATAGAGCACAGATTAATTTATAACCTGGAAATAGCAGTAACAGCTATTGGACCTGAAGTTCTAACATAAGTCATATTTTACCAGCTACTGTCTGAACCTTAAATAAGAGCGATAACAATATGGTGTGATGGAATGCAATAATGAAAACTAAGCAGAATAAAATTATAATATAATGCACTATAACAAAATATATGCCCTTAGAAATTCGAATAAATCGAATATCCTAAAAATTCCCAGCTCTGGTCCTGTCATTCCCATTTTAGTGTTTTTTCCTTGCTCGAATACACCCACTTTAACCCAGGAAGGGCTATTAGCTGATTAGTTGAATCAGCTGTGTTGGGAGCAGGAAAAACACTGAACCAGGACAGGACAGGAGGTACTCCAGGATCAGGGCTGGGAACCTGGTCCAATTGTTTGTGTCTGCTTGGAAGAACCTCCTACGTATAACACGATCACAGAGTGTTTCCCTATAAGAGAGGGGTTCAAGTGGAACTCTTTTATAGTGAAACGATGAATTATTCAAAGGACCCTTGAGGATCAAAGGAATATTATAAAACTTGAAATATGTTTTAGAAAAACTGAATAAGGTGACCTTCGTAACCTACAACAGTCAGGTCAGCGCACATTAAAGCACTGATCCTCAGTTAAGGCAATTATGTTCCCGATTTTAATATCACCACAAATGAATGAGTGCTGCACAAAACATAATATGGAGGCTAAAAATATCACACAATAGCGGGTAAATGAGTGGAGGGTCAGAAGGGTAGCATTACTGAGATTAACAGTGGGATGTGTCTGGTGTCCAGTGTCTAGGTGTTAGCTTAGATGTCAAAAATAAAATCATGACTTATGTGCGTAAAGAATAGAACCTGCTCATTATCTGAGGAATGACATCTTTGTCATGACATGCTGTATCAGGCTATTGTTTAGCTGCTGAGCCGTCACCTGTTTATTTCTTTTATACAACAGGTCGAGAATTTAACAGAGGAACAAAAAAACGGTAAGACTGTCGTGCTCTGTTATAAATGACTATATGCCTTGTTCTCTTTTTAGCTCTGGTGTCTTAACAATCCCAGTCTAAAGTGCTATCAGGTTGTGTGAGCTGTATGAAGTCATGTGCATGTGTGTTAATGTGTCTCTGGCAGAGTTCCGGGCTGCCTTTGACATCTTCGTGCAGGACGCTGAGGATGGCTGCATTAGCACTAAGGAGTTGGGGAAGGTGATGAGGATGTTGGGGCAGAACCCCACACAAGAAGAGCTGCAGGAGATGGTGGATGAAGTCGATGAGGACGGTATGCTAGCCACAGACATATTTTGGGTCTATTTGATGAACACATTTAGGCTACACCACAAAATAAGGCTCTGTAATTAAAGATCCAACATGTTCCAAAATAGCAAACAGCTCTTCCAAGAAAAGAAACCTCAAGCAAAGCTTTCAGGTCTTACAACTTTTTGTAAGTGCGTGTACTAACATCACATCTCATGAATATGGTGGCTGTGTATCTTTGTGTAGGTAGCGGGACAGTGGACTTTGATGAGTTCTTGGTCATGATGGTGCGCTGCATGAAAGAGGAGAGCAAAGGAAAATCCGAGGAAGAACTGGCTGAGGTCTTCCGCATGTTTGACAAGTAAGTTACATGATTTCATCACATCTAAAACAGCTGCAGTTTGTTCATTTGAAGCTTACTACACCAAGTAATCAACATTCTCTCAAAGAAACCAAGACGGTTACATTGACCTAGACGAGCTGAAGAACATGCTAGAATCGACAGGCGAGGCCATTACTGAAGACGACATTGAGGAGCTCATGAAGGATGGCGACAAAAACAATGATGGCAAAATTGACTATGATGGTAGGTTTTGACTCTTCGTGAAAACTCAACATTTCTGTCGAAACAAATTTGGCATGTCACACCCACTTGCTCATTGTACATATTCTTTCTTAAACCTACAGAGTTTTTGGAGTTTATGAAGGGCGTGGAATAACAGTCCCGCCTTGCTGGAGACCCCAATGCAGATTCAACAGCCCCATGTATCACCACATCATTCCCTGTCCTGGAGCTGGGACATCACCACAAGGTCATCACCACCGGTCATCTATTGAGCATACAAACTCTCAAACATATTTAAAAAAATAAGAAAAAAAAAAGAAGCTTGCAAGACATGTAAATAATTTGCATCATTACCCATCATGTATTGGTTCTGAATGTTGTATGCCCACCAACAATTATTGTATTTTTCAACTCGCCCTCATCAAAACAGCAACTTTGTGAGAAAAATCTGCCGTCTGTTCTTTGTAGTCATATAAGCTTCCTTTTCAAAGCACAAATATTGTTTGGAATAAAATGAACTAGATTTAAAATAATCAGGTCCAGTAAGGTGCAGCATGTTGGCCAACACTAAAATATATATAAAAGTTCTTTTTGGATTTAGTAGTTACTAATCTCAAAAGACAAAAACGGGCTGGGTGAACAGGTAATTTTATTACAGTTCATCAAAGGCGGAATGAATCAAATAACTCACACAGCCAACAACCAGCTGGGCAGTTCAGTAACATGACAAACGGGTACAGCACACTGGGACACAAGTTTAGCAAATACGCAGTAGCTTAGACACATGAAATACTATGAGACACAACAAGTGCCTTGTTACACTTCTCCCAAGCACTGTCAGTTAGGAATTTCAATTGCAACCACAATTTACCATTCATAAGATGGAAATATGTTATACTGAAGGTAACATTCATACTGGGGGGAAAGAAGGAATGTAGAAACTGGAATGGCAAAAAATGAAACATAAGTGATGCGTCATGAGCACTGTACGATGATTTAGTAAATGAAATGTTTTCAATACATGACTAACCATGATGGTCACTCATCATCTGTCAGGATGAATGTATAATATGACCTGAATGCCAGAGATGTTGCTCAAAACCTTTGCAAAGCTGCCACATTTGAAGCATTAAGAAAGAAAAAAGGAACCATTTCAGATGTTTTCCCTGTAATGTCGTTAATTGCAGTGCTCTAGTAGGGGAGAGAACGTATTACAGGCTAAAAGCATTTAATTGCACCAATTGTATTAGCAGTAGGTCAGGAGGAAGTAAAGACTGGGTGGGATTAAAGGGATTCAGGTGGCAAAATGGATCTGACTGCAGCCACAATAGACTTAGCACTGATGCCAAACATGTCCAGCAGCTCCTGGGGTTTGCCACTCTGGGGCACTCGGCTCACAGCAAGTCGATGGACCACGATGCCCAGTTCCTCCCCCACTGCTGCCAAGACAGCCTCACCCAGACCACCTGCACACAAAGCAGAACATTACTACACTGTCATTACAAACATTACTAATACCTCCATATAGATTCTGCACAGTAAGGTGGGGAAAAAAAGGGACAAATTTTCAGAAGTTGGAACTTGTGCTCATTCAGGTCCAGAAATATTGAGTCAGAGCACGGTCACACTAAAACCAGAAGACTGCGTACCTTCTTTGTAATGATCCTCCACTGTGATCACTCTGCCATGAGTGGCACGAGCACTGACCACAATTGTAGCAGCATCCAGAGGTTTGATGGTGAATGGGTCAATCACACGGATGTTCACACCTGCAAGTCAGATGTTGGTCAGTATTAAGCTTTTTCTTGTACAAGATTGCAGAGGAGATGCACAAATTTATTTATTGGGGGGGGGGGGGTTTCGGGGCAATAGGGGGGCACTCTAACCTTCCTTAGCCAGAATGTTATGTGCAGCAAGGGCTTCATGCAGTGTGACTCCAGCTCCAATCACAGTCACCTTATCACTGTTAGACTGACGCACCACCTACAGGACACAACGTTAAATTACATTAAGCAAAATCACAAAAAAATTTCCAGTTCAATTTCCATTTAAAGCACAGTTGCTGACAATCTCTTGTTTAAATAAATGCTGATGCTTAAAGACTAAAACTGTGTCATTACTAAAGTACTGGACTTTCATCATACATGATACGAAATACTGCATTAAAATAAAAAATAAGGAAAAGAAAATCCCATCGTCTTATTGTGGAGTTGAATTTTGATGAATTGCTTCATCTATTGCGAATAATATTTTTATACAATTAATTTCCCTACCACACAGACTAAGCAACATCTCCCCACAGCACCCTCTAGTGAACGTTTTAGTGGACTACTTGACACGCCCTCAAACACATCATACAGCAAGACACAGAAGTAAAGGATTACAAATGTTTAAGCAGCCATACTATGAATGCATGATAAACCACTCTGTATGCCAGTGTGACCATGAAGCAACCTGTTGCTGATCACTGAAAACTGGTGCAAA
Source organism: Synodontis membranacea (assembly GCA_025674565.1). NCBI lineage: Eukaryota > Metazoa > Chordata > Actinopteri > Siluriformes > Mochokidae > Synodontis > Synodontis membranacea. The sequence goes on from JAOVYU010000024.1 coordinate 10,027,948, forward strand.
CAAACAAAAAAGTGCTTCTGCTAGTGGAAGTGATAGCAACTACTTTGTATTCCCATAAATTTTATTGATCCAACACACAGAAGAGAGTCAATGCTCACTTCAGACACTTACCTTAGCTTTGCCAATTTCAAATTTCTCATCTGGCTCATATAGGATTGCTGTGTCTGGTCGGCTTGTCCTTATGAAACAGATACCCTGAAAAGAAATTATAGGCAGCATTGAAACCCAGCAGTATGCACACACAAACTTTGACATTTCAGACATATTAAAGGCACTTTTTGGCTATTAAGATTTGATTTTTTTTTTTTTCCATGTAAGAATCACAAAATGTAGTTTAGGGATCATGCCACGAGCATTATGCTTTGGTGAGACAAATTTCATACATGAACCAATATCGCACCTGTCAAAAAAAAAAAAAAATCCAGCTTAATTAAAACTGTGCACATATATAAATTTTTATTAGGAAAAATAATTATGTACACCTTGTTAATTTTGTTATATTGGCAATATGAAGAAGTACTTTTGACCCAATTCTATGAATTGCTGCGCACAGCAGTCTAAATAATTTTGTGCCAAGTTTCAACTTAATTTACATTTGGAAAATGTTCCATTCCTTGTACATTTAGAGCAATGTGCACCAAAAGTAAACTACAACTTCTAAAACTATTAGCTACACACCACATTAGATTCTCTTCAGATTTTCAAAAATCTGGGCACATGCAAAGTCTTGGGCACATGCAAAGAAATGCTGTAAAGCATCTTTTCCCCAAAGTGTGGGTCACGGCCCTGGTGGGTTGTGAAGGAACTGCACGTACCATAAAAATATTTATGTTAAATACTAATCTTTATAGTTAAATATAAATATTAAAAAAGCCACAGGATTTAAATTACATGTTAGTCATCACTTATCTAACTTATGTACGATCTGGAATGCATCCTTCTCATCACTGTAGAGAAACTTATTAACTATCGCTGGATAGATAATTAATTTGCACTGCATCGCTATAGGCCAATGTACACACAGACCTGTTCCATCTATGAAGTAAAAAAAATATACAGGGACATACTCCATCTTAGGTCTCGTGTGTTGATCAGAGCTGTGATTAAAGTTTTGGGCGGGCTGAAGAAGACTTTCAGATTGGGCCACGGCATTTTTAAGTTTGGGAATGTCAGCTGTAAAGTAAAGATGACATTAAAATATTTGGCGTGATGACTCTTCTTCACACGTGATGATTCTTCAGCATTTTGAAGAATCTGTCACAGTTCTTTGGAGACTCTCTCACTATCTCTTTACACATGGAAAACCCAGAAGCCTTCATAATATTTGTCTGAAAAGTGGTCTCTTACATAATTTCACTTTCGTTATTGACATACGTTTTTCAAATACAAATTATTTTTATAAGCAATATTTGGAAATCTGAAATATTTTGTACTGACTCAATAATGCAGAGTTCATAAAATAAACGTCTATTAAAAAAAAAAAAAAGTGTACTTAAAAGGGCTTGAGACTTTTATACAGAACTGCAGGTATGTAGCTTCTCCTATTTCAGTGACAATAACAATTACCTTTGTATTTGCTGCCAACTCTACTGCTCTCTCAGTTGACACTCCATCACTAGGGTAAAATACAGTGCATGTTGGGATAGCTCGGAACATTGCAAGATCCTCCAAAGCCATCTGAGAGGGGCCGTCTTCACCTGAGGGGGAAAAAAAGAAAAGATTTTTAAGCCATGCACAAAAAGATCACAAATGTTAACCTGAAAAATATAAAGGCAGAGAACAAAGCAAATAAATAAGTACATATATTTAAAAAAAAAAAACAAACAAAAAAACAGTAAAGTAAGGAGTTCTGATGAATAATATCTAGAGGTGAACAGAAGAGTCTTACCAATAGAGACACCACAATGGGAGCCCACCAGGTTGACATTAGACTGAGAAATTGCTGCCATACGGATCTGGTCATAGGCACGCGATAAGAAGGCAGCGAACGTGCTTGCAAACGGAACAGTGCGATCACGAGTGGCACAACCAATCGCCACGCTTACCTACGAAGCACAAGAAAGAAGGTAAAACTGGGACTCAAACACAATAAACTGAATTAAAACTACTTCTTAAATTTAACTTAATATAAAAATTGCCTTCATTTAATAAAGTAACTTGGTTTCTTATTTTTAACAGGTACTGAGAAAGGCTTATTAAGAGGAGGCGCGTAAAGTCACACCCTAGTGAGTAAACACTTCTTATGTGATAAGAATGTGTAAGTGTTAAGAGATTTCAGACCTCATTAGATACAACAAACACCACTGCTGGTCTTAGAACTGATTAACTACCACTTCAGATATACTGCATTGTTTTAAAAATAAACACACACCATATTCTGCTCAGCGATAAAACACTCTATGTAGCGATCAGGATGGGCTTTCTTGAAGGTCTCAGAGAAGGTAGAATTTTTGGTATCTCCATCCAGAGCCACAATACGCTGGCTGGCATTTCCCATTTTCTTTAGGGCAACTCCATAGGCTTTCCTGGTAGAGATCTGCACACAAACAGAAAAGTTTTTTAGAAAAAATAAGGGGGAGGGGGGGGGGGAGGGTCATTCTGCTTATGAACCAAGTCAGTATAGTAACCACCTTGTCTGCAGATTTGTATTCTGGAGGAAACGGTAGGTAGATGGGACTTGGGTCTACAGGAGCTGCATCTTCATTAGGCAGTGCAGCCTGGAGGGTTTTACTGGAAGCCTGGATCTGGTCCTCAATATGGCCAATCAGCTCATCAACTCTGTCCTTAGGGATGGGCTTGCCATGCCAATTATCACTGTCCTCGATGCCTGAAAACCAGAGCACACAGAATGCAGCAAATAAATGCAGCATTAGGAGCAAAAATAAGGCAGATTGGAGTAAACCTGTGGTACTTGCAAGGTATACGACTGACTCACCTTTGAGCCCTTTGCCCTTAAAGGTTTTGGCCACAATAGCAGTGGGCTTCCCCTTGAAACGCTCTGCATGCCACAATTCCTTACACAACTCTTCTACATCATGGCCATCGACCACACACGTGTTCCAGCTGAAAGGACACAGATACATTGCACACTGATCAAATATTAAAACTGTTTGCAAATGTATTTAGAATAAGGGTGAAAATCGGGATCTTGCGTTTGGGCTGTGTGCAAGTGCTACTTTTAAACCCTCGAGAAAATATAATAAATATTATCTTATGATACAATATTGTGTCATTATTATTAAACAATTTTATATTATGTTAAATGCCGATAAAGACAGCTAATATGCATTAGCAATATTGACCTTTACAGCATATGGGTCATCACTGTAATAAATAAAATAAGATAAAAAATGAGGTGGTGGGGCAGCATGGTGGCTGAATGGTTAGCACTGTTGCCTCACAGCAAGAAGGTCCTGGGCTCGAGCCCTGGGTTTGGCACAGGTGCCTTTCTGTGTGGAGTCTGCATGTTCTCCCCGTGTCTGCGTGGGTTTCCTCCAGGTGCTCCAGTTTCCTCCCACAGTCCAAAGACATCCATAGAGGGGATTAGGTTGATTGGGGACTCTAAATTGGCCGTAGGTGTGAATGCGAGTGTGA
>JAOVYU010000024.1:10044984-10057942 GCA_025674565.1 Synodontis membranacea
CGATAGGGAGAAAAAACGTATTGGGACGCTCGACCTTAGAGTTGCACAGCCTTACGTCCCAATACTTTTGTCCATTGTGAGGCACTGTGTGGGTGTGTCCAAATGTCACACTGTACAATGTCAGAAGTCATTTTTTTTTTTACATGGGGTATCAGAGGACTAGCACCTCTTGACTACCACTATGTACAAATAAAATGATCACTGTGGTAATGTGATGACCATAATTTACTATGAACTTACAACAAAGATCCTTCTGATATTTAAAATTCTTTTACATAAATCTATTCAATAACTCGACAAAGGTCTTACAAATATAAGCCTTTTATTTCCTGTTATATCTCCACAGCCTAGTTATTCAATTTATTTTGATAATGAAAGAAAGCAAACACAACAAGAATAACATCTGAAACCTTAAAATATGATAAAAAATATTAAATATCATTTATATCACCCAATATAATAACATAAATAAATAATTTCAGTAGCATAAGAAGTAATGTGGAATGACACCTAAATACTTTACCTGACTTTAAATAAATGCCTATGTTAACCACCCCCCTCCAAAAAAAAAAAATCCCAGAGTTTTCACTTTCTGAGCAATACGGTTGCTCAAAATACCAAGATGTACCACTTGATAGCCACGGCTGAACCCAAAATCCAATGCCTTGTCCTTTTCAAAGTGAAACGCTGAACAAAATTCAAGTATGATGATAGTGATCAAGTGTAAATATAACAAACTAATCTACAAAAATACCCAGTAACATCACAATCCCTGAGTAATATAATGTCAGGAAGCTTCTCCAAAGAAACTCAGAGCTCTATAGTCGAGAAAAATGCTGCATTCACTGCATAGAACTAAACTACTTCTGAATAAACTCAATAGTTGTGATAGTCTTGATAAAACATTGTGCATTATTCATTTTGGTACTTGAAGCAACAAGTAGCTGATTTCACTTCTACAGCAATAGTCTGTCTGATATGACATTAGTAGCCAAAATGTATAGAGTCTACTGCATAATCTATACACATCACTGTGTTACTGCTGAAAGTGCATTTTACTGTTTAAGTAAAAACCAAGGAAATATTAATACTGCTGCTTACTTCCATTTTTCACTTGCTACATGCAACTGATCCAGAATTAAACACAGCTCAGAATTAAAGTGATTCAGAACATGTGGAATGTACTGGAGACACCTGTTTGGAGTGGCCTTTTTTAAAACATCAATTAGTAAAATCTCAAATCAAACGGTGCACACTGAATTTCCACTATTGCTGTTGTCAGAATCACTTCTGTTATGCTCTTACATATAAATTTAATTGAGCTTTTAGCTGCTTAGTGTGTACGTATACTTCTGTCCCAACTGACCTCATGCACTCTGCTGAAACCATGTATGTGTTTTGATCTGCCAGTTATGTAAAAATGGTGCTTTCCACCTAGGGACACTTTCACATAAAAATGTGAACAGAAGCCGGAAACCAAGAAACCTCCTAGATCCATTCCATGGCAATATAATCTTCTAAGCTACGTTTAAAAATTCAGTGACTGTTACATGTCTACAAACACTTTCAAAACTCTTCCTTAATGAAAACATGCCCCAAGTGCATGGATCAAGATGACCGAATGAAGATGATGAAGTAGACATGTGAGATCTAGCTGAGTTGCTGCATAAGGTTCCTCTCATAGTTCTCCATGCAGATCTGAATGCGCTGTGTGAAGTAGCTGGGCTCAGAAATGGCTCTGAGAAGGTCAGTTTGAATTAGACACAGGTCATACAGTTCTGAAGTGGAGGCTGTGCGGGTCTCCGAGCCCTCAGGGTCCAGAAATACCTACAGAAACATGATGGATTACAAACAGATATTTTGGCTGCATTAGCATGGGGTCATCTGGTAGGAAAAAAAAAATTTGACCAGGGTTCTTCACTCACCTTAGGATGCACAATAGTGTCATCGTCGTTTTGGCGGATGTTGTCATCGATAAAGATGTGTTGGATGGCAGAGTCAAATGGATCAATCCACAGTGGCTTTCCTCCCATAATCGTGTACGTGTTCCGTGCCCACCTGTTAAGATGAAGATGATTATGAGGAGTTAAGTTTGGTTCTACCTGGAGGATTTACTTTGCCCCATAGTAAGGATGAAACCAAATTAATGTTCAGAGGACATCTAGTCAAGGCTAGAGGTGTGCAACAGAAAAGACTTGGGTTTGAGATCAAAAGATGTATTTGCGACCACAGATCAGAATTTCAGCTTTACAACTTGGAACACAGTACCTTTGGTGGCAGGCCACCCAATTTTTTAGGTGTGCAAACGTATAGGAACAGAGTCTTAGAGTAATAGTAAGCAATATTTAACATTTGGTTGCATAACTCTCGCTCGCAGTAACTGCATCAAGCAGACAACCCACGTGCATCTCCAAACTGTTGCAATCTTCTTTTGTTATGTTTTTCCAAGCTTGTACCACAACTTCTTAGGCCTTGTTCACACGGGCTTTAAATTTTTGGATAAACGAACATGCTCTGAATGTCCTAGACGTTTATATTGCTTTTTGTAGTGACGCTCGATTGACTTCTACACTGGCGTTCGTTTGCCTCTGTCTAACATCAGCCTGCAGCCCAAATTGTAGTTTTTGTGTTTACCTGTGGGGGCAGTGTCAGGCACTGGATATGAAAGCCCTTGTCGTTAATAAAACCCTGCTTTTTACCACATTTCCCTATGTATAGCATGTAGGATCATGGGATATATTCAGTCCTCCAAAGCGTAAAATGAACGTGAAGAAAACGCACTAAAAGCGTTTTCCTTGCGTTCGTTGGGATTTTGATGCCAAGAAAAAGCTGCATGCAACGTTTTTTTGACGCCGTATAAACGCGCAGCCGGACAAACGCACATCACAGAAGCCCGCGTGAACACAATCATTCACTCCAATGTGTAGAAAACCCCTCAGCGCTTGATCCGCGCTCACTGGACAAACCACTACAAACGCCAGAAAAACGCTTGATTTTAACGCTCGTGTGAACAAGGCCTTAGAGTTGCTGTTTGCTTTGGGGGTTTCTCCCCTCAGTCTCCTCTTCAGGAGGAAAAATGCATGCTCAATTGAATTAAGGTCTGGTGATTGACTTGGTCACTGTGAAACCTTCCAGTGATGAAGTGCTCTGTTGTGTAGACAGTGTGTTTGGGGTCATTGTCTTGCTGCATGATGAAACTGTCCCAATTAAACTGGATGCATTTCTCTGTAAATTGGCAGACAATGTTTCTGTAGACTTCTCAATTCATTCCGCTGCTACCGTCATGAGTTACATTTTTAATAAAGATTAGCGAGCCCATTCCAGAAGCAGCCATAAAGCCCAGGCCATGGCACAAACAGCAGATTCTTTGTTTCTCCACACTTTGGTCTTTCTATCACTTTGGCGAATTTTGGTTCCAGCACTTTTGTCTCTCATCTCTGTACTTCTTTGCAAACTCCAATCTGATTCTTACTGCTGATAAGTGGTTTGCATCTTGTGGTATGGCCTCTATATTTCTGCTCTTGATGTCTTCTTCAAATAGTGGATTGTGAGACCTTTACCCCTGCCCTGTGGAGGTTGTTGATGAGGTCAATGACTGTTGTTTTTGGGGGTTTTTTTGCAGCTCTCACAAAGTTTCTGTCACCAACTGCTGCTGTTTTTCTGATGTCTGGTTGTTAGTACACCAGTGTTTTCCTTCTTTCAGAACATTCCCAATTGTTGTACTGGCTATGCCCAAAGATTGTGCAATGCCTCTGATTAATTCTCAGTTTTAAAATGACTTGCATTTCTCCCAGAACAAATGCAGTCTTCACAGGTGAAACCTTGGTATCAAACCAAAAGTAGCCATTCAGAGCTATCAACTGTTTAAACAATCAATCTAACTAGGCGTGCCTGTTCAACAAGGAACACCCGTCAGTTCCAATATTTTTGGGTTCAAACAAAAGGTGCCACGTTCCAAGTTGTTTAACACATCTACATGTAATTATCATCTCATAGTCATCTTTTGATGAATGCCTTTGGTGTACAACAATAAAAAGGAATTGGTCTTGTTGTTCCAGTACTTTTGGAGGGGACCATGTACTGTATATTTGTTAAGGGTTTCACCAGTTCCAACTTATGTTGGAAAAACATAACACAATGAGTGTAACCAGAAAGAACCAGAACGGATCTTAGGTTACATATCATTGGATCCTCACCAGTTGAAGTGGTCCTGGAATCCGCCTAGACCCTGCGAAGAGCTTAAGTACCGGTACAGACTCCGTTCCCCCTCCTGTGTGGATACACGCTCCTCTCCATGAATCAGAATCACACCCTTAGTGTTGCATCTGATCTGGCCTGGTGTTGTGTCCACTACTAGCTACAAGTGGCAAAAAAAAAAATTCTGCTTAAGTTTTACTTTGAGACCGAGTCACTTGTCATGGTTTGTTCTGTGTGTATCTGTATGTGTCTACCTTCAGTTCTGGAAGTAAAGAGAACAGTGGATGAGTACCCTTCTCAAGGGCTTGCTGAACGACCGTCAAAACCCGGGGAAGGTCTGTCCCAAACGTGCGGAAGAAGACCGAAAACTCGATGCCTTGCGAGGCCAGATCCTGCAGCAGCTGGAAGAAAGATGGCAGGATCCAGTGGTACAGCCTTCCATCTTCTCCTTTTACAGAGAGCTCCTTGTTTGCAGGCAGGTCCGAAGGCCAGCGAAGCAGTTCCAGATGCTCCTCAAGAACCTTCCGGAAACGTCTGCCTGGCCCAGCTGTGGTGAAACCTACTACTCTACCAAACTGAGAGTAGTAACTCACAGCACCCTCACATGGTGGGAGCAGAGACGGAGACTCGCACATCCACTCCCATTTTCCTGTGGCACGTAAAAAAAAAAAACAATCAGAAAACTGTAAAGCATTCAGATTACGACAAAGCGTCATTTAATATTTCTCCAACCAGTAAATACACCTCCTGAATTTCCTGTTGAATTTTTAAAAATGAAACAAAGATATGGCAAATATACATTTGGGAAATAATACAAAATATCTAAAATATATATAAATCTTTAAGGTGACAAATTACAAATAGATGTTTCATTGTTATGTTTACTGCTATTGTGGTAAGGACAATTTATTTAATGAAAACAAATTAGTTAAAAAAAAAATCTGTAAATTTTAACATCCAGCTGCTTTCTAACAATTTGCAATTTAATACCCAGGAAAGTTTGACATGGTTTATCAAATCGTTGATGTACATTCATCATATTTCCCAGCTGTGTGTCCGTCAAGGCACCATTTCAGATTTGAACAGTATCTAGTGTCAGTCTCACCTTTTGCCATCCGTCCCCAGGTCACAGTGGACAAAAAATACTCGAGAGCAGCAACCGTCCCTTGTTTCGTAACAGCATCAGATACTAGGATGGTGTTGTTCAGGTCAACGTGAAGGACTATTTTCTTTTTCCTAACTGACAGTAACCGTGGAGCTGATGATGATGATGATGATGGATGTTCAGCGCACTCTGTGTTCTCCTGTGCCTGGCCTCCATTAGTTCTGCAATCATTGCTGGTCTTAGGCATTTCCCCAGACTTTTGCGTGCCAGACATGATGTAAATGAACCCTGAGGGCTGAGCTAAACGGGGCAGATTTTCATTGTGAATAAAAAACAACTTACAGGTGCCAGATAAAGCCAACAAGATGTGCTGGATACTTCATTAACCAGACTGGAGTAATCCTGTCACACAAATACACACAGAGCTGAGGCGGATCTGGCAAACACATATGGATTTCACTACACATGAGAAGGAAATGAGAAGAAGAATAAAGATAAATCTAGTTTGTAGTAAAAGAAATCCAACTAACCAGCTGGACTCCTGTGGAATTCTCCTAGCTAAACAGCTAGCATAGTTCCCACTGCAAGTGCAGTCAAGTTAAAAATATAGAGGTTAGATAAGTGTAATGTCCACCACATCTCTCTCCACTGTCTTTTTCTCTGTTTACGCTTGCTGGATATATTAAACGTGAATTATTCACCCCCACAGCGCTCAATAAACAAAGCCCACTCTCAGACACCGGCATTCAGGACGCCGGTGTGACACTGAAACACTTCCGTATTCCTCTCTATCACCGAGGAACCGCGCATGCGCATATCTCATGATTAGAGGCGGATGTATATCACGCATGCGCGAGTCAATGCTCACGCGCATGCGTGCACCTCCCTATGTTAAAAAAAAAAAAAAAAAACTATATGAGCTATGCAATTTCCATAAGCAAATGCTTTTTCCACCTGTAAGCATCATTATAATTGGAATAACCAAGATAATTAATAAAAAAAAATTAAAAAGATCATTATTTAAAAATCTAGTTCCAAATTGGTTTAATAACAAAACGTAGTCGCTTAGAAACTAATGAAACAGGGGGAAAAATCAGACGATTCTTTCACAGGAAACTAAGTATTGAGTTCTTAAAGTAATTAGTCTGTATGGTCACGTGAATTGAATGAGTTTTATTAAAAAACCTTGTTTACAAAAACATGTAGGCTTATAAATAATATCATATTGGACATAAAGTGTTTGGTTCTGTTTGGTTATATGGGGTAAAAAAAAAAAATTGAAAATCCCTGATGTAGTGTAGAAGTTTCTGCCCTTGTGACTAACTCTCCACTGATGCGGGTAATCCCACATGGATAACTTGAGATTGAATTTACCAAAAATTGTTTAAGCCTCACCCTTTCTTCAATGATGATCTCACCTGAACACTTCACATGTGTACATAAGAACTGCTGCTGAAATTATAAACACTATGACACTATTTTGAGTCCAGTTCAAGGCTTCTTTCTCATGTTGTCTACAGGGAGTTTTCCTCTTGCCGCTGTCATCAGATTATCTTTATACAGATGTCTGTACAGCTGCAGCGTGCTAATGGCAAATGTTCAAATTGCTATACTAATAAAATTTACTGAACTGAATGAATGACTTTTGTGTAGGGCATGAACACTGAACGACGTTTCTACATTCTGATACAGGCTGAGAAATAGTACCATAAAACACATTTAAAAAAAAAAAAAAAAAAATAGATTAATTACACCTGATATTTGCTAAAATATGTCTGAATAATGTCTCACAAAAATGGCACCAATTCAAAAACAGAAATCAGTCAGGGGAGAAGGACCTGTTTAAACGGATCGTAAAAGTGGTCCAGGAGGGATGGCCACCCAAGTTACTGGACATTCAGAAATGAATTGTCACTCTCAGATCAACTGTGACTCAAAGTCTCAGATCTTACTGTCTCAATGTGGATAGCAAAGGAGACTCTGGAATAAGTTCAGTGCCAGGGAAGAGCCAGAAGCCCTACATATACAAGGCATGGATAAATAGATTGTGTAAGTGTCAAGGGATCATATTGATGATGGAAAAAGAGAGAATGATGTTGACAGAGTGGGTCTGTGGAAGCAGTGTTACAGGCACTGTACTGGTCTGTGGTAGTGGAGCAGGAGCACAGATTGGTGCAAAAGCTCTCTTCACTTATCACTTTACAAAATAAGATGTGGTTTGTGCAGAGGATACAAGGATACCCCCTAGTAGGTGTCACATTGGATGGAGATCATGGGGCAGACCCGGGAGCTGCTGGGAAATTATATCGCACAGTTGGATTGGAACTGAGCTGGAGTGATCTTCTCAGCCTATTCTATTGCCACCACAACTCTCAACAGTAAAAGTTGAAGGCAGATAAATCAGTGAATTAAGGTCATCACAAAATGCATCTTATTTAAAATTCAGGCAAGACAGAGCCTAACATGCAATCCAGTACACAGAGAAGAGAAGCCACCTGCCAAAATAGGAAGCAAAGTATTTCATTACAATGGTGTGCCATACTCAAATATCAACATTTATTCCTGAAAAATCAAACATGACTGCTGCTAGAAAACAGGTCATAAATTTAGTGCTCAATACTGGCAGAGTATGAAGCTTCTGAAGAGATAGCAAACTAGTTATTTAGTTAGGAGACATTTGCAAAGAGTTCAATTTCAGAAACCTGCCCTTTTGCCCTTCCACCCCTGTGGGAAGGTTTTCCAACTGGATTCTGTACTGTGGCTGTGGGTATTTGTGATACAAGAAGCAAGAAGGTCTGAAGTGAAGTTGGTTCATCCCAAAGGTGTTGAGTGGGGATGAGGTCAGGGCTTTTTGTGCAGACCACTACTTTTCTGCTCCAAACTTGGCAAACCATGACCTTATGGAACTTTGCAGCGTGAACAGTAGTATTGTCGTGCTGGAACAGGTTTGGGCTCCTTAGTTCCAGTGAATGGAGACTGAAATGTTACAGAATACAAATACATTCCAGACAGTTCTGCTTTTCCAACTTTTTGGAAACAGTTTGAAGAACCACCATATATAGGTGTGATGTTCAGGTGTCCACATACTTTTGGCCATATAGTGTACTAGTATATATACACTCACCTTCCACAATCTGTGGAATATAATAACTCAAACAGGCACTCTTTACAAACATGAGGGGCAGAAAAGCATCTCAGCAATACTCAAACCAGCCCATCTGGTACCAACAACCGTGCCACAATTAAAGTCACAGAGATCACAATTTTTCTTAATTCTGACATTTGATGTGAATCTTAACTGAAGCTCTTGATCTGCATGTTTTTTTGCATTGCGCTCCTGCCACATGATTGGCTGACTGGATAACTGCATGAATGTACAGGTTTTCCTAATACAGTGGGCAATGATGTAATAGTGATAAAGCCTCGAGTTTCAGTGAACAGCAAGTCACAAGCAGACAAAAACAGGGAAATGAAGAATTCTTTTGAGTTTTGAGAACAGAAAAATGGTCATTTTCACTTCTCATGTGGTGAATTACTAAATGTCTGTTTTGGACTGTGTGTATATTATTACACCACTATAATCTTATTAAAAATATGGCCTAAAGAATGGACAATAAAATTATCACAATTAGTCAGCCAATTTCTGTTAAATATATTACTTGGAGTGAAAAGGAAATGAAACTATAATTAAATAGATGGAGGGCATCAGTGTTGCACAATTAAACAGATGATTAACAAACCTGAACATGTTCAATCAGGAGTCCAGCAAACCATATCTAAGAAAACTTGTTTCAGTATAAAAGGCAAGTGAAAGGTTTAGGGTTGTTCTGTATTTACATGTATTTGTTGGTGTCGACATGGAAATCGGCTTTATACATACATGAACTAGAAATCACAAACAAGACAGGAGCTGGAATATAGATGTGTCTTTTCCAATACATTAGTAAAAACATTCAGTGTGATGTAATGCCAACTTGTTTATCCTAGCCAAAGGTAATCTATGAAAATGAAATGGAGAAAAAAAAATAAATAAATAAAAACCCCAAGAACAAGGGGGAAAAAAACCCAAAAACAAACCCAAAACAGACAGCCTCATGACAGGCCTGTCCTTAAATATTCTTTTCCTTTACAAAACTGAACAAATTTTAAAAATCTAGAAAATGAAAAGTAGTTTAGCTATAAATTATTATTAATCGGACTATAATTATTTTTCCATGATGATGCAGATGGCGAGAGATTTCAAGATGAACGTGATTCATCAATGGACTAATTCTTTGGCAGACTGTACAGAAACAGGTTAGTCGTGTTCTGGGACCCCCCCTCTCCCCCCGTTTAATCCCTGGACTAACCTGAACACCGGTCCAACTACAGTTATTTTACAGTTAAGCTAATCTCTCAGATCTACCACTCAATGTTTGAAATTTTATATAGAAGACATATAACTATCATATAGCCTTTTAGTTAACTTAGTCAGTTTTATTTATATTAACCATTTAATCTTTTATTCACAGCAACATTCTTATGTTCAATCCCTCAGCTTCAGCTTCTCTAATACAAAGAAGAAGGGTGTAGAAACAGGACAATCCACTCCAAATAAGAAAAAAAAAAAAAAAAGAAAAGAATAAATGACAAACAATACACTACACTTTATCAACATGCACATCTGTAAGGTAGGGTTGTGCACTTAATTCAGACATTTCCACAGGGTGTTGCATGTAAAAAGGAGAGAGAGAGAGAGAGAGAGAGAGAGAGAGAGAGAGAGAGAGAGGAAACAAAAATCCATAATTCAACAAATTATTACAAATAATATACAAGTGACACTCCAGAAAGATACAAACAAAACCACTCCAACAAGCCAGTTTAAAATGGGTGTAAATATGAATGTGAATACTAGACTATCTGTCCACTGCCTTAACAATTGATGTGTGAGCACCAAACTGCAGGGGTTTAACATCTGTTCCGCATCTTTTTTTTTTTTTAACATCTGCGATAAGCCATCTAACACCTTCAAAGGGGATGAACATGAACGCATGAAGAGGTTGTGGTCATCCCTCCCCTTCACCCATGTAATCAATCACACTCTTGCCCTCCTGCTATAAGTGAATGTTGTCAGTGTGCACATCTCTTCTTATGAAAACACATATAAATCCAAACTTTGAGCCTATTTTGATATGTGTTGGGAGACATACGCATTTAGCTAATTTCTAATATTTTAAACATTGCACATGTTCAACAGAAGCACCTTTGATGTGCTTGATCAGCTGATGAGCACTGAAGTCTTTCAAGGAAGAAGTCTCCCTGAGGCGAGGGTCTGCTGTTCGGCGGTCACTGCCACAGCTTTAGGGTTGAGTTTAGTCCACCTCTTCCATGCTGGTATAGGACGAGCCGGAGCATTCTGCAGACCGGGCAAAGAGGTCAGACGTCACTTCTGCACTCAACTGAGGGGGTCCTTCAGGGTCCAGGTCTGTCCCAAAGAGTGCCTGGCTAGAAGCCTGTAAAATAGACCATGGTTATAAATAGGAGATTTCACGGCTCGTCTGGTACACATGAACGCCAACTGAGAAAAGGTTGGACACGCTGTAACTAAAGCAAAAACTAAGAGAATCTGTTTACATTCTGCTGCAAGAAGAGAAAACAAGATTTGTTTGACAGTTATGGGGTAAAAAGAAATAGTGCAATAAACCAAATTTGTGCAATGGAAGACTTGTTTTATTCACGAAAACAGGAGTACAGGTGACTCAGCACAGCTCTTAGGACACAGCTGTGCAATCTGTAGTGATTATTGCTGCGACAATAGAGTATAACAATAAATAACTTAAAATACATAAGTAATATAATAAAATGCTCAAACATGTAATAGCATGTTATGCTGTATGCACAAGGCATTATTAATTAATGGTATTACATGAAAGAATAACCCTAAACCAAAAGCTGTGTAGTTACAAACATGTAGAAACAGATACATGGATTTGGTAGTCATATTTTACACCTCTCCAAGATGCTTCTGAAGAGATATCTTCATGGGAATGAAAATCAACAGTACATATACACACAATAACTCAGAAAATAGCTGTCATTCTAGTGTCAGAGTGAGTTTATGTGCAAACATGCATCAGCATATACAAGACACAATCAGGGAATAAGTTGTTCAGTGGTATTAAAATCAGATACTGAAGCTCATTAGACACATTACAGTATAAATGGCTTCGCTGAGTATTATAGAAACATCCCTGAGGACACAACCACTCCAGCTAACACTACATTCCCTTACAAAGTAAAGACCCACAAAAGGTCTAATGAAGTCTCAAGAAAACACACATTAGTACATACCCAACAATATTTATGAACCTAGAGGCGCGAGTAAGGATTGAGATCCCACGAGACTGAACAACTAGGGTCCATTTTTTTTTGTTTTACTTTCTTGTGGTCAGGAGTGGGCAGTCAGATATGAAGCTCATGGGACAAAGACAGACCATGGTCATTAACACAAATGCATATGAGACATGTTGTGATACACTTACTGCTTTCATTCATTAACCTTTAGCACTGCTTTAAACTGGTCAGGGTGGCTCAAATGAGGCTTTTTTTTTTTTTGCAATATTTTGAAACATAGAACAAAGAAAGTCACAGAACAAAGTTTGTCAGAAATTATCACAGACACAAGCTGCCAATAATGCAAAAAGTAAATGTGGGAATGGGTGAGATGGGCTAAACTTATTGTGGGAGCATGCAGGAATGTAATCCTGCACACGCCTCTAATACAAAGCCAGCTTTGGCAATGAAAAGGGTCAGAAAAGAGTGATATTACTACCACCTAGCAAATGCACAAAGAGAAAAACCATTAGTAATGGTACACCAAAAACAACAATGGAATTTGCAGACCATTTTGAGAGGTCGAGCCACATGGGCTGACAACAAAAAACCCTGTCTTCATTCTGGATGGATGGCACCACCAATCAGTAAGAAAATGCTGCGCAACATATATATTTACACAGTACTGTATAAGAGGAATCATTATGTAGTGATAAATTGGGAGCAGATGGACATACAGAGCTTTATATTACTATGAGTGTATATTAAACTCAAATTCAAAGTCAGTGTGTTGAGTACGGATGAGTTTAAGCTGAAGTAGATTTTTTTTTTAAAACCTAAATTTAAAAGCTGTTACATGAGCAATCTGATGTTAATAAGACATAAGAGCATAAATGCTGCTAATGGTATGAAACAGAGTTACAGGATGCCCTGAGTTTGCTTATAATCAAGTTTCATAAAGATGCTTCGTAAATAGTAAAAATGACTGTACTGTACAGTAAAAGTTAGGAATTAATTACATGATACACTGTTGCATTTAGAGTCATACAAATAGATAAACAGACATTTAAAAATAATCAAATTTTTATGTAGAAGTCACAGAGGCCCTGAGACTCATCTATGCAATAAATAAACCATCTAGCCAAGACACTCTATATACACATTAAGTGTGCGTGTATGTATGCATGTATTTATATATTAGTGTCACATGTTGAGTGTATGTATGTATAACGAGTGTATGCGTATGTGTATATATACACATATATAGTGCTGTGCAAAAGTCTTAGGCACATGCAATGAAATGATGTAGAGTAATGGTGACTTCAAAAATTATGAAATTAAATC
>JAOVYU010000024.1:10073605-10087548 GCA_025674565.1 Synodontis membranacea
CCTTTATCTGTTTTATCTGTCTTAATCTGTTTTAAGGAGAATTCACTGTTCTGTTCAATAAATGCAACATATTTCCAGAGTCAGTGAGTAATCGTGTAAAATAATCGCGATTTCAATCATGACCAAAATAATCGTGATTATGATTTTTTCCATAATCGAGCAGCCCTACCTTGATGTCATTCACACTTGCCAATAATGCTCTGCATGCTCAGGTCCACCCTTTGTGCTCTCAATTAAAGATACTGCTGCTTGAGTTTGGAGAACTGACAAAGATGCACATGATCAGCTAACCCTACAGCTTAACCAATACACAGTCCATACAGATGACATGTTCATGAAGGAGCAGCAGTGACCTTACATGGTAGGGTAAGTAAATGGATGATTATGTTAATTTTAGGATAAAATTCAATGTTCAGCAGACATTGCGTGATATTCAACAGGCTTAAACTGCTAATGCAGTCTTCAACAATGTTTAATTCATACCCTACACTTCATGTTTGAGATTACATGGTTACAGTTGCTAAGCTGCAGTCGGTCGTGGCTGTTTAATGGAGTGGTTCAGCAAACGGAGAAAGTAGTCAAATAAGCTTAAATAAGAATCGGTCCAATACTAGAGATATGATATATAAATCGAGCAGCAGGACTAATTCCAACACTTTAAATGAGAACACTGGAACACTGTCCAATGCTGCACACGGAGCTCAAAGCTCATTCTAGGACAGCAGGTGGAGCATGCAGAATTTTGCAAAGGAGAGGGAACAAATCTGAGAGATGGATATATTTTGGAGGACAAAAGCTCTTATTTCCATTTGAAAAAGTCTGTAATCCACCAAAAGTGGGCATCATGAAATAAAAACAGATCTACTTATCTGACTTTACAAAGGTAAACCAGTAAAGACTAGTTTGTCTAAAAGATATTTGTAGCTGAACAAAGCGCTTGAGCTGCAGCATAGTGCTAAAGAGTGGAGTGTGAGCCCAGCATGCTGAAGAGGTGCCTGTGTGTGCTGGACTGAGAGCTGGTGCAGGGTAGAGCTGCTCTCATGACCTTGACAAAGACCTGCTTCAGTGAGGCAGCCTTTCACAGAGTTGGATTACAACAACACTTCAGCATTACACAGGCAAGAGAGCACACACACACAAACATGCACTACCACACAAACAAACACCACACTGTATGGCCTTCGAGCAACAAACTAACCAGTATACAGGTCTAATGTCTTGTGAAGCTCAAACAAGAAACTGGACAAGCTGATATGAAAATTACAGGTGTCTGAAGACCCAAGACTGTCTGTGTTCGTGAGGCCAACTCAAATAACATCTAATGACATTTAGAATAAACAGTCATGCTGCATAAAGGGGGAACAGGTCCATCATAAATACTTTATGAAATGATAAAACATCAAAGTGTGTGTGATGACTTCCACGGACGACGACAAAACCAGGCTGGGAAGATCCATTCTAGAGAAGCAGGAATGAAACAAGCAACACTACAGAGACTATAAGTTGGGATTGTTCAGTGGCAGCTGGCTAAAGTTTGGCAGAGGAATGGTTGACACCGTTAGCGCAAGACTAATAACATAGGAGAGCAATGTTAGTTCGAGCTGAACTTGATCCAACTTTCTGAGAATTACTCAGTGCTCATTTAGTGCCATGTCAGTTTAGTGCACCATAGGAATGTTTCAGGTGTTTTGACCAATCAAAGCTGTAAGATTCTTATGGGGCGGGGCATCTGAAATGAGAAGACCGTTTATAACAGTGGACGAGACAGAGAGATTAAATTTCGCCAAATCACCTGGAGTTGTATGGCATGTCTCATGGACCTAAACTGAGCACGCTATTTTCTCTCTCTCTCTCTATCACACACTTTTTTTTTTTAAACTTTCCTCACCCTCCAGTCTCGAAGCTTCTAAGAGTAAAACTCTATAACTTGTATTCATATTTCCAAGTCTTTTTTTATTTTTACTCCGTTTTTCTATGGAACATTAGTGCTTCGCATAACTTAAAGAACTTGTAAAGCAGTAAAACTGTATGTATTCTGAGCTTGTCACAACACAGAAAAATGTGTCATTAAACACCCAGGCAAGAAAATCATGAAGTATATACAGTATAATCAGGTTTCAAAAGCCTCTTCTCTGACCTGAAAAATAGATATTAGCAGCTTCACTGGATTTGTTCACAGAACCTTGAATCCTATTCAGAGCCAGAGGACACAGACCTACCAGAGTCAGCCTCATTCCTCTCAGTCTGGAACAGAATGGTAATTTTCTACCAAGTATGATAATGTTAGACTATCAATAAATAACATGGAACGAAATAGAATTTGGCACTTTACCAGATAGCAAACGGGACTGATTTAAGCATAACTCCCAAATGAGCAGGAAAACCACTGATGCTAACAAGCTCTAATGCTTATTAATTGTGGTGTTAGGGGAGGGGTTATGCTAATTAGGTGGTTCCAGTGAATCATCGAGCCACGGTTTCTGACCAGCCCAAAAAAAATCTGGAACATAAAAGTAATGAAAACCGCTTTGATTGTACAATTCAGTAATAAAGTTTACAGTCTTCTCACATGCTTTCAGCAACTAAAATGTAACATGTATAAGGTGTTTAGAAACAAATCTCCGAATTTGCTTCTTAAATAGAATTACTATTGTCTGAGATTTGCACTATGCCCTTCTGCTTCCATGACGTTTTTGTCAGTGTGATCCCCCTAATTTATGCTTTTGTCTTAAAGAATGACAAAGTTGCTTTAATTCTGAATACAAAATCAACAGATGCACAGTCCATGCTGGATCCATGTGCCGATGTTTTCCCCACTTTAAAAATGAAGAAAAACAATGCAAACTTTCTACTCGTTTACAAACCCTTAACAGTGAACAGGTAACAGTATTAGAGAACACTAGAAGAAGAGAGGACCTATAAAACAGTGCACTTTGTCTTTGCCTTTATCTGCAGACAACAGTTTCACTTTCGGTCCTTTGCCCTCCTCGACACACACCTTGTCTGAATAGTAGTCAGAAGAACGCTCGCCGCACTGTGCTGCCCTGCCTTGTAATTAAACAAACCGTTGATAATCATATGCTAAATGACACCTTTTTTTAAAACTACTTCCTCATAGCTTTTATTGTATTCACTGCAATTTGATGCATAATCATTCCATTTTGATTCTAAAGCTTGTTTCACACTGTATGATTTCAGCAGACTTTTAAGATTATTACTTGTCACACTGTATGAGATTACCTTAATATTCTATAGTAGCCTATATTCATTACAGCCTATCAGATGAGCCTGGGATTAGACTACACCAATTAAGCCCCATTTTGAGTCCCATGTAATCAAAGGACAGTGATGTCGTGACTAGGACGCCCCACGACACCCCAAAGGAAAGTCTAGCATGTCAGAATTGTTTTGTAATTTCTTGCCTTGTTTGATAACTTCTATGACATGTTTCCTGACATCGATTCTAGTGAAGGTGAACGATGACTCCTCAGAGTCAAACTATATGTATAAAATTGTCTAATCTGACATGGTGACCATCCTGATGACCACAAAAATATCATGTAGTCTGATCCAGGCATTATACAATGATCGTCTATAAACAGCCTTGTGATTAAAGCAAATGACCATTCTGCTTATGTCATCAATCATTGTAATCTGAAATTGTGCAGAAAACACTGTCACAGGAAAGAAACATGCTATAAAGTGAGCCTAAAGTAATACAGATGATTTTTCTCTACACTAGTACATTGATTTTTTTTTTTTTTTGCTATTGCCTCTATAGTCTTTGTAGCTCTCCAGTGAGTTTCGTGTCATCCAGTGTAATTCTCCTGCTGGTGGCTTTTAGATGAGTTTCTGGTGGTGGCTTTTCACTCCGATTTTAATAGAATGTCTGACTCTGCCAAGTACCAATGTCACAAATTATACTTTTTTTTTTTTTTGGCTGATTTTATCAGAATGTTGCTCGGTACATTGTACAATGATTGAGGCAGAATGACACAAAGTGTTAGCACACACATGCAATGATCACAACGAAAAGTGAACTCTTTCTTCTTTACAATAAACGAACCTTATTCGGTTCGTTTCCTGCTTTGTTCATGATGTTAAGGATACATCTAAAATTAGTTCTATACAACTCATACTTTGACACCATACAAACTGATGCATTTAAGGACCAATCCTTGCATAAAAGCATTTTTATTATTAGTTACTTCTCCTTCTGCTTTCTCATTGCTCCCTAACACACAAGCACAGCAGGGAACAAACACAGTCACGAGCTCACACTCACACAACCAAAAGCTGGGAAGGTGCGTGTGGTGCAGCTTTCATATAGTAGTAGGGGGGCAGGGGGGGAGAAAAGAAAAAAGTATGACTTGGAGTCATTTCATGTCACAGACAAGTAGACAGAAAATGATCAACGTTCAAATCCTACCACAAAGCTGCTGGGGAAAAGAAAGGTGAAAAACAGTCAGATTAAAAAGTCACTGTGATGAGAGGGAGGACATTTTAATATCAATTTAGATATGATATAAATACCAAAGCTGGGAGCTACATATACTGACATGCTTTAACCAAGCCGTCTCTCTAAGGGCTTCTGTCACCTATTTATTACAAAATATAAGTGTGCGATGGGGACGGGCTTTTAGCCAGGATCTGTGATATGTTCAGTGATTCAGACTGGAAAATACATATTACGGCCAAAAGTTTGTGGACACCTGACCATAACACCCATAAGGCATTCTTTACACTAGGTTTTAAAATGCGACTTGAGCTATTGGGTCACAAGACACACCACTGTTTACACCCGGGTTCATAATGCATCTCCAAGGTGTCCATTTCCACTAGAAAGTCAAAGTGCCCTGTGCACAGTTATGTTGAAAACATTAAACATGCACCATACATTCATTACTTTCATGCAC
Organism: Synodontis membranacea; assembly: GCA_025674565.1. Classification (NCBI taxonomy): domain Eukaryota; kingdom Metazoa; phylum Chordata; class Actinopteri; order Siluriformes; family Mochokidae; genus Synodontis; species Synodontis membranacea. The sequence goes on from JAOVYU010000024.1 coordinate 10,078,522, forward strand.
TCCAACAATTTTTCCTGCATTGTCACGCTGTCACCAGAACAACCAGCACAGCCTGTATTAATGACTTTTATGTCAGACCAGATGTGACCCAGATCACCTTAGAAAGTCGTCTTGACGTGAATGCGCCTTGTTGGTCGTTCACGTTTGTACTTAGCACTGTCCACTTGTGATCCGATCTTCTGAGACACATTTTAAAACCAAGTGTAAACAGAGTCTGTGTGTGACGTCCTCAAACTGCTGCCACAGAGTTGGAAGCACACAATTGTCTAAAGGAATGTCACTGTATGCTATAGCATTACAATTTCCCTTCACTGAAACTAAGGAGCCCGAACATGTTCCAGCAATGACGATGCCCCTGTGCGCCGTGGTTCTTATACAAGAATTCAAGTGGCCTGTACAGAGCCCTGACTGCAACCCCACTGAACACCTTTACGAGGAACTGGAAAGTGAATGAGCAAGCAGCCACACTCCAACAACTACAAAAAAAGCCTTCCCAGAAAATATTACTACAGCAAAGTGGGACTGAATCTGGAATTAGATGCTCAAAAAGTATATGAGGGTCCTCAAACCTTAGGCCATATAGCACATGACAAATCTAATCCAATATTCCACATCAACTGTGATATCGAAATTCAATATATTTACTGTTATGTCCAAAACACAACATTAACAGGAGTCGATTTTGCTTTGTCTACATGAAACAATTTGGAGCAAATCAATATAAATTCATTGCGATCGCAGATTTCAACAGAACTGCGCACACGCACTGAGCAGTCTCCGTATATATGGACACGAGTCCAGTAGATGCATTCATTTTTAACTCCGCTGCTTGTGTTTTTACGAGTTTTACATTATTTCAGAGCAAAACCTCATCCAAGCACGATCACTGAACGTACAGCAAGAAGAAGAAGAGCTCGTGACTCTAGTAAAACCACGCGGCATTTCATATTTGAAGGACATTAAGGAGCAAGAATGCTCTGGCTGTCATAACACAAAATGCACACGTTATCCATCAGCTTTTCCTCTTCTTCTAACATTACCAACATAGAGATACAGCTTTTATTAAAGCTTTTTTTTTTATGAACACTTGCTTAATGATTGGCAAATTTCACATTTTATTAAGCACACGTCGAATCCTTAATATCTTAGAATCCGATAACATGTTAGTTAAAATAATCCGAAAAAGGAGCTGTTTTCTCAGAGGACCATCTTAACGGTGCGGCGCATCATGGCTCCATACTGAGAGGGATCAGATATTAGGGTTTATTTACAGCACTATTACACTTCTGTTCGTCATTATAAAAGTGCTGAGTAGAAATACATGATGCTGAGCTACGAGTCGGATTATTAACAGATTATTAGGAACGGATGTAAAAGTAAGGTTCCGAAAGAGAACCAGTATCATGACCAGTACCACCAGTACCATAATCCCAAAAAATACAGTCATGATGTTTGTTCTTTAAGTCCCCCAAAAATAAAAACAGGGTCAGTAAGTGAACATGCCCTTGAGCTTGAGCTGCATCATGGCTCTGACGGCTCACCTTTCTTAGTCTCTTGGTTAGCCGCAGATGCAGCACGCTTGGCCTCTCGGCTTTCCTGGTTAGCCCGATCTTTTTGTTTCTTCTTGCTGCCGCTGCTGCTCTCCTCAGCTCCTCTCTGTGCTCGCCTGCGGCTCGTCTCGCCCGGTGCAGAGCTGCTGCTGCTTGCCATCTTCAGCCACTTGCCGCTGACAGGGCGGCTGTCTTTCACCTCGCTGCCGCCGGCCGAGCCGCTTTCACTGGGGTCTGAGTCCGAGCTGCGCCGCTTCCTGCCCGGGCCGGCTATTTTGGCGGCGTTGCTCCTCCCAGAACAGAATCGGGTTGTGCTGAAGATAGAGCAGGACAGCAGTCATATGTGTTAAAAAAAAAACAAAAAACTAAACAAGACTACACACACACAAACACACACCCTGTTAAAGCCTGTCTATGTCTTCTGCTTTAGCTGCAGTGTCACGCTAACACCGTGAAGCCCAGAACACCAAAACCTCTTCGTGCTCAGTTTCATTTAACAACTTTATTAAGCTTCATGTCAACTAATCTACAGCTCGACAAGCTTTTGCATTTTGTGAAACGACACGGTCATGCTAGGACCATTCTAGCTCGGCTAATCACAGAAAGGTTACGCACCTATTGACTCGTAAACAGTGTAAACAAAGATGTCCAGAAACGCATCCGGGTCAAATAAATAAATATATAAACCTCGAGATGCACAAGCTGCCAAAATAAATAAATAAATAAATAAATAAACCTCAAATGTCTATAAATAACAAATGTCTTCTTCGAAAAAGACTCAACACGCAAGAGGTCTTCTCTCTCATTGTTCATGAGATGATCATCGATGCCGGTGTCCGGTAACATCAGCGAGAGAAACCGGGTTAGCTCACGGTCACTGCTGATCTTAGCTAAGAAAAAAGATCGTTTAAAAGTAAGAGTTTTCAGGGAACACAGTTAACCGGCCTGTACTCAGATCAGCTCAACGGACATTTAACTCACCGAACAGAACCTTTTTAATGACGTCACCGGTAGGATTTAAAACACAGTCCGGGGAGTTAGCTGGTTAGCCTGGTTCCGAACCAGGTTTTTTTTTTTTTTTTTTTTGGTGCACATTTTAGTGGCTGGTGAAACTTTTATTAGTTTCCATAACTGAGAAATATTAGCTGCAGATTTTTAGTTATAGACCACAATACATGACACAGTATTTCGATTATATCACCAAGTGATTATGTGGTATTAAAGGAAGCTAATGCGATAGAGACAACAGAGGTCCAGCAGTGAGATGTCCAGCAGTGAGAGGTCCAGCAGGCTAAACCGAACCCTGGTACCGAGCAGAGGCAGGCTAAACCGAACCCTCAGCTAATTAAGTGTCACAGACGTAAACACCGGTTTGTTCCTTAGCTAACTAGCTTAGCTTTTTCTCAAAGCCGGGAAGAGCAACACGTTTAAACAAATTTTTTTCTTTCTGATACCGAAGTGAAAGAGCAGAAATATTAACGACTAAATTTACGGTTTATATATATATATTTTTTTTTCTTGAGAGTAATTTCAGTGATTGTTACACCGCTGTTCAGAGATAAACCCCGAGCTCGGTACAATAAATAAAGCAAGCGGGCCGTCGAGCGTTACCTCGAGACTAGAAGCTCCAATGCTTCCAGAAGATTCTAACCAAGTCACTGCTGCTCGGCGACTGACAACAGAGATAAAATAATATGTATATATATTTAACAAACAAACCTTCCTCAATCCGGTCGGCAGGTCCCAGCTAACAGCTCTCAGGTCAGGCTAGAAAACAAACTAAAGACGGCTCTGAGATCAGAGTGACCTGCCTCACGAGCAGCCACGACTTCCGGGAACAGACGGAATGTATTTAATCAACCAGCAGAGGGCAGTAGTGTGTTCACTCAGTGACGCTAAAGAAGCAGGTTCTAATTTGTAGCGCCCCCTGGTGCCTGTGAGGGAAAACTGCAATTGTGTTGAAACCATGACAAAAATGTCTTCCAATATTGAGGAGTAGCTACAGTAGCAACAAAATAACATGGTTTCAACCAACTAGATATTTTTTCTTTAACCAAATAACAGTGTAGTGCTAGAAAACTAGCTATAACTGAAGAAACAGCAGTAGAGTCAGCCGTCTCTGTATTTGTAGGTTTTTTTTTTATGTTAAGTAATATTTAGTTAAGTAATATTAACTGATACTTTCTAAGTGTAAAAAAAAACAGACAGAAAAGTTAAATCTATTTGTTATACAAAGTATGTACATTTTACGTTGTGCAATAAACTAGCTGCACAATAAATTGAAAACGTCCCAGTTCATTTCCCTCAATTTACCAAGTTGCTTCAGCTAATCTTTCTTAGTAGCTTGTAGTGTAGCAAGTTACTTTTTTGAAAGAGTGGTATTTTTGGTAGTAGTTTGCCTATTTTAAGCTTATTGCTTTTATTTTTATTTGCAAACTAGCTTCTCCATAACTGTTTCTTCTCCCCTCAGCTTACTTCAGCTGCTATACTGAAATGAAGTATTCCTTATACGCTCACAGACCACTTCATTAGGAACACCCGTCCACATGCAGATTCATATAAATATGTGCGCAATGCATAAAACCACAGAGATACAGGCCAAGAGCTTTCAGCTAATGTTCAAACAAACATCAGAATGGGAAAAAAAAATGTCATCTCAGTGACTTTGACCGTGGCATTGTCGTTTGTATCAGACGGCCTGGTTTGAGTATTTCAGAAACTGTTGATCTCCTGGGATTTTTACATACAACAGTCCAGAGTTCAGTGCAAAATGGTGTGATAAACAACAAACATTCAGTGAGCAGCAGTTCTCCAGGCAGAAACACATCATCTATATGAAACACCAGAGGAGAATTACCAAACTGGTCCAAGCAGACAGGAAGGCTAAAACCACTCTTTACAACTGTGGCGAGCAGAAAAGCATCTCAGAAAACACAACACATCAAACCTCGAAGTGGATGGGCTGTTATTTCTTTCTTTTCCAATCTTCAGCTTGTTTTGAACAGCATTGGCCCTGACTGATAATCATTTGTTCTTCTGTAATCTACCATTAAATCACAATGACTTTTGAATTCCTTGAAAATCTTCAGATTTTTTTTTAAAATAAAATTGATTAAAGAAAATGTAATAATTAATGTCCTGTAATTTCACTTACTATCTTCATCTCCAGGCATCACTTGGCACAATATGGAACAATTTATTTTGGTTTCTGTTGTATTCAGGGAAAAGGAGACAGAGAACCACTCAGAGATCTATCAGGAAGCAGAGATAAAGGCTGAGAAACTATGTAGAAGTCTAATAAGGAAAAAAGAATGAAACTAGCCTCATCTATTGCATGGTGCTTACTTTGCCAGGTAGAATATTTGAAATCAGATGATTATTACAGTATTACAGACATGTGGTCACTTATTTTTAAAGTAAGTCTTTATTTCATAATCATAAACCTGTGAAAAGTGAAGTGTTTCTTAATTATTCTGTAGATTGTCCTGCATAAACACATATCTTTAGATGTAAAATGATCTAAACCATCTCTCTCTCTCTCTCTCTCTCTCTCTCTCTCTCTCTCTCATATTATATACAGCTCTGGAAAAAATAAATAAATAAAAGACCACTTAATTTTTTCTTAAATCAGCATCTCTATGTATAGCAGCCATTTTATTCCAATGTCCATGGTAGAATTCCAACACAAGCACACCTCAGCTTTCTTAATGAGATTCCGATTAGGAGATCACCTAAACCAAATCTTTTTAATGTGGAAATGTATCAGATCTACTGTTGTGGTCATCACTGTCCTCTTGCAATCTTGCAGTGCTAGTAGGACCTAAATTTAAATGACTCAAAACAAAAAGTTCAGAGTGAGAAAGAGAAAGTTCAATTTTAGCTTTACTGTCAGAGGGATACAGTGAGCATCAGGTTGCTTCCATCCTCAGAATTTCAAAGATGGCAGTTCATAAGAACAAGGTCAAGCAGCAGACATTGGGGACAACAAAGTTTCAAAGATCATTAGCTCCTTCGAATGCCTCACTACATTCATAGTGTGACATCAAGTGACCTACAAAAAGAATGGCAAATGGCAGCTGGGGTTAAATGCATGGCAAGGATGGTTCGAAACAGGCTCCTCCGGGTAGGTTTGAATACATACTAAGCCCTTCATCAATGAAAAGCAAAGAAGTGCCAGGTTGACGTTTGCTAAAGTCCAAAAGGATTGGACTATAGAGGACTGGAGTAAGGTCACCTTCTCTGATGAGTCCAATTTTCAGCTTTTCCCATCACCTGGTTGTCTAATGGTTAGACAGAGACCTGGAGAGGCCTACAAGCCACAGTGTCTCGCACCTACTCTGAAATTTGGTGGAGGATCGGTGATGATCTGGGGGTGCTTCAGCAAGGCTGGAATGAGGCACATTTTAGTTTGTGAAGGACGCACAAATTGAGCCATGTACAAAGTTCCCTAACTCTGATGATTGGGTTTTCCAGCAGGACAATGCTCCATGCCACACAGCCAGGTCAATCAAGATGTGGATGGAGAACCACAAGATCAAGACCCTGTCATGGCCAGCCCAACCTCCAGTCCTGAACCCCACTGAAAACCTCTGGAATGTGATCGAGGAAGATGGATGGTCAAAAGCCAACAAACAAAGCTTAGCTGACTGAATTTTTGCACCAAGAGTGAAATAATGTCACCCTTGAGCAGTGTGGAAGACTGGTGGACAGCATGCCAGGACGGATGAAAGCTGTGATTAAATGTCAGGGTTATTCCATCAATTATTGATTCCTGAACTCAGTTCAAATATTAGTATTCTGTTGTTTAAAATTTAATATGATCTTGATTTCTATGCATTATTCAATGTCTGAAAACACTTTTTTGTTATTTTCTCTAAGTGACAATATTTTTTCATTAGGAGGAAATATTGTCAGGGGTTTATGGAATAAAACAAAAATGTGTATTTTGCATAAATCGAACACATACCTATAAATAGTAGAAGTACCAGAGAAACTGATAATTTTACAATGGACTCTTAATTTTTTTTTCCAGATCTGTAAGCATACAGTGCTGGCCACAATTATTGGCACCCCTTGTAAAGATTAGGAAAAGGGTTAGAAAAAAATCTTTTTGTGAAGTAGCTTCATATCACACTGAAAAGATGAGAAAAATTCAACCTTTAATTGAAATAAATTTATTTAGAGAAAAGCAAATCAGTCATCAAAAAATAATTCTTTTCAACCAAAACACATGTTTCATGATTATTAGCACCCCTGCATTTAATACACTGTACACCCTCATTTGCCAATAGAACATCACTGAGTTTTCTCCTATTACATTTATAAGGTAAGAGGGAGTATACAGAGCAGGGCATCTGAGACCATTCCTCTTTACAGAATCTCTCCAGATCATCCAGGGTCCTAGGCCCTCTCTTGTGCAATCTCCTCTTCAGCTCACCTAACAGGTTTTCACTGGGGTTCAGGCCAGGGGACTGTGATTAAGTTACAAGACATTTGTTTCTAATCCTGGATTTTTTTTTTCTAATCCTTTTTCCTAATCTTTACAAGGGATGCCAATAATCATATATGGATTGTGTAACTATTTTAGTTTTACAAAAAAGCCTTTTTCCAGGGGTTTAAACATTTAATTCATTCATCTTTATGCTTTAGCCTGTTCCAGTATAATAGTGGTGTGGTAGTCTAAGAATGATGACATTAAATAACATTAAATATTTAAAAACCAAGGCACTATTATTAATACAATTTATCTGGGGTGGCCAGATCCCCAGCATCTTCCTCCCACCAGAACCTACTTATTAGATTTTCAAACCTTTTATGTGTTAATCCTGATAAGCTGACTCAGAGAGAAGGATGGGAGATTCATTTTACCCAGTGTCTTTCTAGAGATTTACCTTACTGAGCAATTTAGTTCAAACCCTAGTCAATGTCTTTATAGAGTAATCACGTGTTTTAAATATGGGATGGAACTTTGAAATATTCCCTTTAGAAAGCTTGGCAACACATGGTGTGCCTCCCTTACTTTGCATTTTTCTAAACTCTGACTTTTACAGATCCAATTCACTAAAATCTACCTCAAAAGAGATATGTCCTGTAGGATATGTTGGCCAATATCAGAATATAATTGCTGGTATTTTTAAAAATGATAGAGCACTACTGCTAGTATTACTACTATTAATAATAATAAATAATAATAATACCAATAATAATAATAGATTGGCGACCTGCCCAGGGTATACCCCACCTCTCGCCTGAAATCAGCTGGGGTTGGCTCCAGCTTCCCTCGTAAGACTGAAGGATAAGCAGTAAACATAATGGATGGATGGATGGATGGGTAATAGTGCTCGTCCATGGGTAAGCGTTCAAAGTTTTGACCAGTGCCAATTTTGTATCCTCTGCCCTTGCAGTGACTGGCAGGCAGTTTACTGGCAGGTATTGTAGATCTGGATTTGCTTGTTGATCGCATTCAGAATCATCTTCATTTTGTCCTCCAGGCCATCAAGCTGCCTGGCTTTGGCCTGCAATGTCTTCTGATTCTCCTCGTAGTCTTGCTCAAGTTCTACGACAACAAAGCAAAAACTGGAGTTAGTTATAACTTACATCTCCTTGATATTTGTTAAACCTGTCAACTAATTTTAGTTACATTAAAATGGAATTACTCTAATTCACTCTCTTTTTTCTCTTACTCACCTGCCAGTCTATGCAGTTTGTCTTGGGCATCCTTAAGCAGTTGCTTTGCTTCATCTCTTAGTCGCTCTGCTTTGTTCTTTGCATCCTGCACTGCGCCCGCCTTCCTGCCAACTATATCTTGAACACTGCGGTATTTATCTGAAAGCTCACCGTCTAGATCCTGAACATGACAGTGGACAAACTTAGTAAGAGAAGAAGTCTGGTATGCAAAACACCAATAAAGTGTAGCGCAAAAAAAAACGCACACCTGTTTTGCTGCATTGGCTTTGTTTTGTGCCATGGTTGCAGTGTCCTTAGCTTGAGCTGCAACCATGCTATTACTGGCCTGTTTGGCCTTTAAAGCTTCTATCTGTTGTCCCAGATGCCCCAGCTTGTTCATGGCATCATTCAGGTCCTTTTCACTTTCTGATGTCTCAGACTGAATCTTTGGATCGAGAAAGTTTTTCAGACCAAACATACCAACGGCTCAAATTTAAACATAAGTCTAATGAAGTTATACCTGAGCCAGTCGGTTTTCAGTCATGCCAATGTCATCCCTTGCTCTCTGTATAGCCTTCTCAGCAGCTGCCTGGGCTTTACGAGCATCATCAAGTGCCTGTTTCACATTGTCTGCTGTGTTCTTCACTCTGTCTGCTTTATTCCTAAAGAAACAAACAAATAACAACAACAAAAAAAAACATTAGAAACTTTAACACATCTTACACAACGACACACAGACGCACAGAGATATTTATTTATAATATTATTTATATTTATAATATTATATATTATAATTATAATATATTTATAA
>JAOVYU010000024.1:10184929-10197517 GCA_025674565.1 Synodontis membranacea
TCTGACAAAACAGCTAACACCTCCAACAACTGTCTAAAGAATGGGAAATATGTAACTGATTTCAATTATACTTAATTCGTAGATGAAATTGTAACATCAAATTGAAGATACACAATTATAAACTTGAAATTGCATCATGTATCATTGTAGTAGTACTGGCCAAATGACACTGTATGATATCATCTTCCCTGAAATGGATTAGGCCTGCTAAGTCAAAACAACGTGATATGCAGATGTTATTTAAAAGTCAGTGGTCACATTTATTTAGTCAAACATCACCATTTTAAGTAAAATACTGTAATCAAACAATATAAAGACATGCGCACGTCACATGAATCAAATGCAAACTACAAATACTACACACCGATACAAACTGCACATCAAAAGGGTGCGAAAGGCGAATAATAATAATAATGTTGCATTATCGAACGTTATGTTGTGTGTCATGGATACTGTTGGCTCCAAATCTCCCGACCACTATGTCGATCTGAGACAGCAAGACCAAGACAAGACTGAGGGATCCGAGACCAAGACAAGACCAAGACCAAAGACCGCTGCGAGTGTGACAAGACCAAGACTGCGTAGTGGTCTCGAGACATCCAACTCTAGTTATTACTGAACCTAGATATAATAGCAACAATAGAAAATAGAAAGCCATCGAAGAATTGACAATATCTGCTGCTCTCTTGCTTTTAAGTGGAAGAGGTGCAGCAGATAAGACGCTTATGATCAGCTTTGCTAGAATGGGCTAGATTAAAAACATTCCATGGCCACCATGAGCTTATTTTACAACCAAAAAAAACAGAATTAAATCTACCAATTTTCACAATGATATGAAAACTAGGAGAAGGAAGGGAGAATTATGAAGTAATGACGTCATGCTCCACCGGAATCAAATGGGTCAAACACAGCTTCGATATGTCATTAACTATTTCTGTACAGTGCCAAAATCAGGATGCACTTTTACGCAGCAAAATCAGGAACGAGCTGTTTGTCTAGGCCATCTTATGGATTCAGAAAATAAAGAAAGACAGAGGGGGAAAAATATATGTGCGTTATATATTTTAAAAGAGTATTGGGGTCATTTCCACATCTAGTTGTCCATGCATGTCTTGAGTTTTGGAGCTTTCAGCAGATTGAGAGAGGGCTATCTTAAGGCTCCTCAGTGTCTGACAGTTCTACCCTTGTCTAGGGGCCTGAGGGACGCTGAAGTATGTCGTAGCTGCTTAGCCACGGGTCGTCAGAGTTGAAAAGAAAGGAGCTGCAAAAGCCAGCATGATCTATGTAAGAAGAGGGGAATAACGAGTGTGCATATGTTCTCACACATGACCAGACACAATTACAAACAATAAAGTACACATAAATGTTTAAATGCTCTAACAGCCTGTCCTAGTATTGTTAACATGACTGTCTACATGTCCCCATACTCCAAATGTTATGTCCAAATAATAATAATAATAATAATAATTATTATTATTATTATTATCATCATTATTATTATTCACTATTTTTTATCAATCTTTCGACAGTGTAACTAGAAGTAGTTACAAAGTCAAGCAGATCTTACAGGTAATCATTAGTGAAGGTGTTTTTGGATGTTTGCAGCTTAAAATCAATAAAAGGCACTTGGAATTGGAGCACAATCAGCATAATTTGGCATGGGTGATAAAATAACTCTTGCAATTTCACATGGAAGAGAAAATACATTTGGTGAGATTGATCGACACTTAATATAATAATATGTGAGAACATGATGAAGGAAAACATTACATACCCATACAGAGAACATTTTGAACATCAATGACCTATTTCCTTGCTATGCACTTCTATGCACTCTAGCTTGAATTTATAATCCACCATCTACATGGATAAATTGTTATAAAATAACTTTGTACAGTGTTAAAAATCTGATGGACGCATCCAGAACCACTCATTTTGTTAGGTGTGTGTCTGTGTTGCAAACTCACATAAGACTACAGACAACAGATAAGGATATAACTGGTTATAAGTTAACTAGTTGTAAGTTTAAAAAAAAGAAAAGCATTTTTCTCACTGAATGTGATAAACACCAACCCTGCTGCTTTAGAGGGTGAGGGAAAAAAAAAACCAACAAAAAAAAAACCCAACACTCTCACCAGCACACATTCATACTTCAAAGCACCAGCAGATACATTCACCTAATTAAAAATCCTGATGGTTCATCTGATTCAGCTCATAGGTAAGAAACGGGTTCAGCTTCTTTCCTTCCAAGTGGGTTTAAGAATATTTGACCCACTCAGTGACAGACAGGTGACATACTGTAAATTGCCTTTTGTTTGCATTGTGTGGTAAATATTAATGACTAGTCTACATCATCATTTGCAAATTGCAATAGCCTGCTAGAATATACAATCTTTAATGCACCAGCCTATAAATTCTATCATGTACATGCAGCTGTAATGATGCCATGTGGCACGCTAGACTGGCACACTGATATGGTTTCTATTAGAAAGATAATTATTCAGTTCAGACTCATTACAGACTTACCTCTCGATACGGTGTGATGTTCTCTGGTGTTCTCTGTACCACATGAGAATTACTGTACACTGTTACAAAAAAAAAAAAAAAGGCTACAGAAGTGTGTGGCCATGTGCTCACCACAGCAGCACTGACACTGTGTGTGTGTGTGTGTGTGTGTGTGTGTGTGTGTGTGTGTGTGAGCATGAACAATATAGAGATAGAGAGGATGGGAAAATATACATGAAATATACATGAAATAAAATCCTGCATTAAACAAAGAACAGACTAAAGATTGGATGAAAGAAAGGGAGATGTGTTAGAAGCTTGTTAAAGGGGTACTGAGCCACGACAGCCCCCTCCCCACACCCTTCAAATCTACCACTGACAACACCCCTGCAGCCCCGAAAAATACCCCTCCTTTCTCTCACTACTGCATGCTAGCAGTAATTCTAATATGTGAAATCTGATGTATCGAAAATGCATGTAATGTTCTTAACTCTTTACACTGTAGGACACTAACTGAAATACTTGGAAATGAAAAATTTCAACATTAGTGTGTTATTGGAAGTTTACATTTTTTCAATTACAAGTTTTTTATTTTTATTTTGCAAATCAAGGTCAGTAATAGTTACTTACCATGTATGGTTTCTGGCTGGTTTCCAAAAAAGTGTATATATCATATAACAGATGTAAGAAAAACACTTTGGCATTGATAGATGCATAAATGAACACAGCACCATGGGCAATAAATGCTTGTGCATTATTATTATTATTATTATTATTATTATTAGTCATAGTAGAAGCAGTAGTTGTAATAGATAGCACTGCCATCTCACCCCTCTAGTCCTCACCCCTCCAGAGCTTGTGATTATGGTCTGTGTGAGTTTCCCATGTTTTGTCTGTGTTTGTGTGGGTTTCCTCTGGGTTTTCTAGTCCCACCTCATGCCCAGTATTCCCATGATAGGCTCTGGATTAACCGTAAATTTGACCATTATATGGTTAAGACCATTATACAGTATGGTATTACATGGGTACTGAAGATGAATTAACTAATAAATTTGTAGTTTTGTAGGTTTTTATTTTTACAAAGAAGTTGAATCATTTGTTTGTTTGTTTTTTGTCACAGTGCCCTCTATGGTCGTGAAATTCTTCAACTCTGTAGACTGGTGCTAGATGCTGTATTACCATAAGCCTGAAAGAGAACGTCTGTTTCACTGGGTCTCAGTCATTACTCCCACACATCTGTTAATTGCACTTATTTATATTTTTTCATATTTCATTTTTGTTCATATAAACACCAGTTAATTCATTATTGCTATTTATGCATGCCATAGCATGACATTTCTCAGCCACAGTGAACAACACAAGGCAAGGTAAACACATAAATGTACTATCCAATCCAAAAAAGGAAAAAAAAACACATCAGACAACATAAACTCATAAACTGCTCCTTCATTTTACTTTGTGCCAGCCATCAAGTGGATCCACCAGTTAGCCTGAACAGTCCAGCCCTTTTGCTCACATAGAGCTATCTGCTGCAGAAAGTGCTGCCGTGCCTCTTCCTCGTTCTGGTCTTGCTGTAGTGCATTACGCAGGTAGCGCATGTCCTGTGCCGTGCTGAGCTCGGGGATTCCTGTCAGCAGCATGAGGGAGAAGAGGGTGACCAGCAGGCGGGACTGAGAGCGCAGAGACAAGTAGGCCTGTATACAAGTGTCCTGTGTGATAAGAAGAGAATAGCTGCTTGTATCTTGTGTTCTGTTTATCAGACATGCACAGCTCTTTCAGCTGGTGAACAAAAACAATCCAATTATCTTATACTGTAAAATCCAAAGCGCAGAGGCATTTAGGACAAATTGCAGACAAAACTGATCCTTTAGAAAAAACAAAACAAAACACAAAAACACATGCACACAAGATACCTGCTTGATTTGACTTAAGCCAGTGTATGTGAATTACTGATTTACTGTATGAGGAGTGAACTGTTGACTATTTGATTTTTCCATAATACCGGATTTTTCTGTTCAAAGTTGATGTCAGATTCGCTTCCAAGGCAAGAAGTCTGTAAGATCAGATTGTAAATTATTATATACTATATACATATGTGGTTTTCACTTCCTAAAGACTCAGATGCACTTTGTGTGCACACCGGATGAAAGACTATTATTCAAAACATATTGCTTCTCTGGAAACTTTGCATACTATTTTTTATTTATTTTATAAAAAAAAATAAAAAATTATGCCAAATTTACTTATTTATGTAATTTTCCGATCAGTAACTCATGTGGCAGCAGCACAATGCATTAAATGCATGCAGATGCAAGTTAAGAGCTTCAGTTAATGTTCACATCAAACGTCACTATGGGAAAAGAAATTTGATCACAGTTACTTTTTACTGTTGTATGGCTGTTAGTGTCAGATTTAAGTGTTTTAGAAACTGCTGATCTCCTGGTAATTTCACGCACAAATTTCATGTGTGTAAACTCAAAGCATCTACTGAGTGTTGCTTCTTTGGGCAAAAACTGCTTGTCGATGAGACAGAGTGGTCAGATCAGAATGGTCAGACCGGTTTGAGCTGACAGGAAGGCAATTATGACACGAATAGCCACCTTTACATATGTGGTAAGCTGAAAAGCATCTCAGAATGAAAATGCATCAAAGCTTGAAGTGGATGGGCTGCAACAGCAAAAGACAGCTTCATGTTCCATTCCTGCCAAAGATGAACAGGGATAGGAGGCTACATTGGACACAGGGTCACCTAAACTGGACAGCTGAGGATTGGAAAAAGGCCAGGCAATATTTGTTCAGTCTTCAACTGTCTCAGTGAACCTGTAGCCTCAAATTCCTGTTCTTAGCTGAGACGAGTGGAACCCCATGTGGTCTTATGCTGTATTATATTCAATACCTTGGGTTTGCTAAGTGATGCACAAGTATAAGGCTCAGCTTCCAGATATTGTAAAGAATTGTTGTTCTTACTGTAAAAGGGATTTACAGTTTTCTAGATTCAGTGAGGAGCTTCATTTTGAACACCTAAGCACACAAGCACACATTTCAAACACAGTTTCACGTCCCTAATTTTTTATACATAGTGCTGGAGTTATTTTGAGAAATTGCACAAACCTTAAACCTCTGGAAGTAGAGGCTCGAATGTTTATTCACTCTCCCCATGACATACAGAAAATCAGGAGTGAGGACAAAGGGGACCCTCTCTCTGCTCACACCCCAGAAGCTCTTGGTGTTTCCCAGGATGTGACCAAAATCAATGTGGAACAGATTCCCTTAGAATGACAACAGGACTGAAATTAAATCATTTTGAATTGCATGAGGGTTGTACTGTGTGTAACTGGTTCTCAAGACTAGACCATCTATTATTACTAGAATTGTCTCTACTAGTGTTTTTCCTTACCTTGGTTTGTTATCATTATATTGTCATTGTGTCGATCACCAATGCCCAGCACATATGTGGCCACACAGTAACCAGCACATGAAGTGACAAACTTCTCCATTGCTTGGTAGTGCTGGAGCACGAATGGTGGAACATGGCAACATGGAATATTTTTTTGGATTAAAGAACAGTAATTAGCAAATAAAAGATTATTTATGTACAAGAGTACAAAAGTCCAACAGTGTGGTGATGGGTAATGACTCTACTAGCACTATACAGTACCTTCTCCTGTAATGGACATATCCCCTTGAGCCACTCAAACAGGGCATTATTTTTGAATGCTCCTGTTGTACCACCTTGAATCCTCTGAATAGCAGCGATGGTTACAGCATCTCTCACAATCTCAATCATACCTACATTAGAAAAAAAAACACATAGAACGAGAGTTTTACATAAGATTACTTGCTTATTTATAAGATTAAATCTGTTTATTTCTCTAATACTAGTACATTATTCTCCATGGTCAAAAAAGCTCTCACGCCACCTGACATTTTACCCACAAGTTTTTATTTCTTAACACAATGTAATGCTTTCAATGACTTTTTTAATGCTAAGGTCGACCATATTCATTTAAAGCTTATTTCTGGTGCAAATATGAATATGACTCTGCATGTTTTTGACAATGTCTTCACTAATCCTGTATCTCTATTTTCATCCTTTGAGTTTCCTTCTGTTTCAGAAATCTCCAATTTTATTTACAAATTAAAACCTACAACTTGTCTGCTTGATCCTATTCCCACTCACTTGGTAAAAGCCAGCTTTCCATCTCTCTCTACTTTAATTACTGTTATCATACACATGTCTTCTGGCATTGTTCCTCGATCTTTTAAAACTGCTGCTATAACCCCTGTCGTGAAAAAGCCCAGGGTTGATCCTTATAATATGACTAATTTTTGACCTATTTCCAACTAACCATTTTTATCAAACGTTCTAGAGAAAATAGTAGCTGCACAACTTCATACTCATCTTAATAATAATAGCCTCTTTGAACAATTTCAGTCTGCCTATAGTCCGTCTCATAGCACTGAAACCGCTATGATTAAAATCACCAATGATTTATTAATGGCCGCTGATTCGGGGCTTCTCACTATCTTAGTGCTATTAGATTTAAGTGCGGCTTTTGACACCATCGCTCACGGTATTTTGTTGCAAAGACTGACCTCTATAGGCATCACAGACGTTGTAACTTGGTTTAGCTCTTATCTCTCTGACAGGTCTCAGTTTGTACAACTTAAGTCTTTCAGATCTTGGACCACTGCAGTCACTAAGGGCGTCCCACAGGGCTCTGTCCTGGGGCCTCTTCTATTTATTACCTGTTACCTCTTGGTGGCATTTTTAGGAAATACGGTATACAGTTTCACTGTTATGGAGATGATACCCAACTTTACCTCTCTACAAAGCCGAATAACGCTACTCCTCCTTCTTCCCTTCAAGAGTGTTTGTCTGAGATTAAAATTTGGTTTGACAGAAATTTTCTTCAACTGAATAAGGATAAAACCGAGGTTCTCCTAGTTGCCTCTAAGTCAACCTTGGCCAAACTCAGTAACTTCTCTCTAGAAATATTGTAGTATCTCAGTCCTCCCAGGTTAAGAGTTTGGGGGTTATTCTTTATAGCACCCTGTCTTTTAGGTTGCACATCAATAATATCACTCGCTTATCTTTTTTTCCATTTACGAAATATTAATCGTCTACGCTCATCTCTAACCCCAAAGAGCACCGCTGTTCTTGTACATGCATTGGTCACATCCCGTATTGATTATTGCAATGCTATTTTGTCTGGTCTTCCCTACTCGCTCCTGCATAAACTTCAGTTAGTTCAGACCGCTGCTGCTCGCATCATTACCACTACTCCATCAAGTGCACATATATATCCCCTGTCTTACAGCAACTTCACTGGCTTCCTGTTCGGTACTGTATGGATTTTAAAATATTCTCTTCAATATTTTACTTTACTTTACTTAAGTGTACGTGCTTTTTAATTATGACCTTGTTAACTTTTGTCTACTTTGGTTATGTTTTATGTTTATTATGTGCTTCTGTAAGGTGTCCTTGAGTGCCATGAAAGGCACCATTAAATAAAATATATTATTATAAAACTTGTTCAAAAGGATAACAGGGCATCTACTGTAGTTAAGACTAGAGGTGTACATCAGGACTGGGATCCCATGGGACACAAGAAAGATTCTGCTGGAGCGGAAGATTCTTACTATCATATGGGTGCAAGTATATGATGTTCAGTGAGTGATCAGATACACTTCAAGTTTGGAAAATGGCCATTTAAGGTTTAGATTTGAATACAGATACAGGTTCTTAGAGTGCTAAACAGATACAGACACAGATACAGAAGCACTGAATTACACTCCTAGTTCTTGAATACCTATTTGATATCCTGTTGAGATACAGCCATAGGGCATCAGGTTGAGATCCAAGAAGTTTTCCTGCCAGATTGAGTCCATCACCATCAGTGTCTACAAAGCAGTATGAAACCATATATTTGAACACATTTTAAATTTTTAGGAGACATGCATATAATAAAATAAGAATTAATGAGATTATGAATAAGACACATAGAATATTTCTTTTTACAGTTTCCGTGACTACAACTTCTGTGTAGGCTGAAGTTTGAAATCTACCTGAATGATGAGCATGTCTTGTCTTAGGTCATCACCTTGCTTAAAGATGATGCCCACTGGACAGCCAGAAGTTGCCTCTGACTCCACATGGGAGAACTCAAGCCAGAGGGGCTTCTTTTTGGAAGCCATCACTTTACATTCCTTTAGCTGTAATATGTGTTGTGTGGTTAGGAGCTAACACTTAAAATGTTAAAAGGCTCAAGACTTAAATAAAAAAAAAAAAAAAAAAAAAGCGACTATTTCAAATCTGATTTTTTTTTTTTTTTTTTATTTTTTTAATTATGTCTCATCATTTTATTTTAAAAATCCTCACGAAACTCACAATGATTGCACCTGCCCTGACCCTTGGATCAAAAGGCACCTGGAAATCAGGAGGAAAGCTATACTCCTGCAGTATTTCTTGAAGTTTCTGAGCAGCTGACACAGAGAAACAGCAATAAGGATTACATTCATTTTATTATGAATTTTTTTAAAGAAATTTTATTTTGTGTTCATTACCTAATGGTGGAAGAGTGCTTTTTTCTGGATACAGACTTTTCACCCTCATAGCCACTTCATGCAGGATCTTGACAACTTGAACTTGATACTGAAAACTCGTCAGCATAGCCTCACCACAGCCCAGGAGGTACGCTTCCAATATAACTGCCATACGCTGGCGGAAAAACGAGCAACCTGCCACCTCACTCCGCAAATACCAGAAGAAGAAGTGTCCTACTCGCTTGCTCTGTTTCACAGAATGTACATTAAATCACACCTTTATATACACCAACCAGACACTTTATTAGAAACACCTGGATCTCTGCTCATTTGTGCAATTATAATTTACAATGATTGGTTTATATTTATAACAATTATATAACAATTACTGAAACTGGTTTATATTTACAATAATTACAGTGCAATTATTTAAACTGGTTTGCTGGTTCAAAAAGGTGAATTCGAGCTAGATGATAAGCCAATAAGTGATAGACCAAAGGTTGCATATGCACTTTCAGAGTGAAATATCAATGAATGGCTTAACACCTGCATTACAGGTGCATTACACCTTTAGTACAAGCTGCTCGATGCTGGAGAAATTGGACAGTGAAACATTACAGCCATCAGTTGATCATATTAAGTGAATAAATCAATGAACTATAATCATCCAGCAGCCATTCACAAAAGAAAATCATCCTCTTTGATGACATGCAAGGCCACATGTTGCAAAAGTGAAAGACACAAGCCTTGGGTGGAAAGTTTTCTGCATCCAGCATACTTATTGGACATAGCGGCATTGGATTTCCATTTGTTTACGTCACTGCAATATGTGATCTCTGGCAAACATTTCAAAAATTCAACAATATACAAAACATGAATCCAACTTTCACAATAGTATTCATTCTTTAATATAAAGTTATATAATCTAACAGCAATTACTTTGAGGTCCAACTCTAAAAGTTCTAAAAGTTTGTTCAAAAAGGCCACAAACCATTCTTGAGATATCACCCTAATGAGAATCTCGGACACATGGATGGACAACCTGAAAATATAATGCCTATGCAAAAAAAATGAACATTTCTGCTTGTTGATAAGAGAGGTGTCATGTGCACAATTTCTACGCAGACACGACCTGCATAAAAACTCCCTCCAACGCATGCACGTTGCCCGCACAGCTACACACCTGAACTCTATCGCCATGACTAGCATGGATGTATAAAAAAGACTCTTGCACACGCTTTGGTGCGAGGCTTTATATGGTCATTATCATCGCTGGTGGACTTGTGTATATGCTCTCCATTCCGCTCTCCTTCCAAGTTTGTATCTTCCGCTTAAGTGTATGTTTCTTTGTATCTGAGTTCTAAGTTTGTTCTAATGTGGATCCTGTGTTTAAACTGTTCCACTAAACTGTTATTTTGCTTTATAAGTAAATTCTATGTTTTTCTCCCATTTGGAATCTATGTTGAAGGCACTGCGTTATACTGCCATTGACTTTATGTGTAAGTTCTAGGTTTTATTCCAGTTTCTATGCCATGTTTAAAGTGTTCAACTGTAAGCTATTTGTAAGCTCTGTTTGTGTCTCTTCCTTCATTCCAGTTTGTGTTCTATGTTTAGGCGCTAACTGAGTTCATGTCTCCCATGTGTAGTGCTTTTGTGTCATGTGCTCTAGGCTAAGCCGTTGTTTTGAGTTCCATTCCTCCTAGCTCATGTTCTTTGTTGTGTTATGCTTTTTGGCCAAGTCTGGTTATTGAATTTTGTCCTATGGTTTATTCTTCAGTGTCACTCCTCCTCTGGGTTGGTTGCTTGTTTTGGTTTGTGTTGCTAGTTACATTGCCACCCTGTGCTCTTTATTATTTTGTTATGTATTGTATAACTGCCATTCTATATTCCTCTGTTTATACATCTACATATCTGCACTGCCTTGTATTCCCGTTGCGCCTGTGCTGCAGCTCCTAGCAGGTCAGGCCTAGTGATCTCCTGTTCTTTTACTGTATGGATACGTCATTGTTGTCACAGCCGCAGTTCGTTATCTCTGTCCCTAGATTCTGAGTTCTGTATGCAGAGTTTTACCGGCCTCCCTGTTCGTTTCTTTATTGACGTGTGGTTGCCTTTAGTTCCAGTTGGTTCCTGCTTCTGTTCCCTGCCATTGTAAATAAAGCACTCTTTAATTCCACTGTCGGCTGATCCCTGCATTTGCGTCCGATTTCCACACACACACCTCCCTAGTTAGACGTGACAAGAGGTCAGAGGACAGTTGCCAGATTGGTTAAAGCTGACAGGAACACTACAGCAAGCCATATTAACACCCTTTACAATTCACAATACATAAAACGCAAAATGAGATGATTAGACTACAACAGTTAAAAACCTCATTGGCTCCTCTGGCCAGTGAGTGCAAGCTCCATGCTAAGATTTGCAGCGTTATCAGATCCTTTTCCCCTTCTTTTAAGTTAAATAGTTTTTTACACAGCAAACCAACGCAGCTGACTTACCCTGAGTGCCCTTTGAATTAGGAATCTTGCCAAATAGCTGTCATGGTATGGTTCTACCTTGAGGGTCTATGAAGAAGAAAATGTGGCATGGCATATTAGTGAATTGTACAAAGGTGAATAAATAAAAAGTAATCAAAAACATGTGATGTGTCTGAATAATATAGCTAGTAAGTAACGCTTGTTAATAAGACATAGGCCATCTGCTTATATTTAGGACATCTGCATAGGACATATGCTCAGAGGTACATTTGTTATATTGTGGTATGACACATTTTTACTTTACATAATATTGGTATTGACTTTAAAACAAAGTATAGGCTAGGGAAAAAAATTACATATGTATGGTATATTAACACAAAAAAGCTGACTGCTGCATAAATAATGTTAATTTCTACATATAATAATGTAGGTGTTAGATATTTAATGTTATGTAGGAACTAATTGTACTTTAATGTTTAATTTGTCAAACATTTAAGTAGAATTTAATATTTGTAATTATGTCTTATAAGTTAAGAAGGCACTAACATTAGGTGAATGGAAAAATTGCAACACGTCACTTTTTAAGTTTCACTATCTGCAAAAGGGCAAATGAAAAGTCCAATCTTCTAGTGCAGAAGATCCTACATCCTAATTCGGTTTTGTTTAGGTTTACATCATATTTATACTTTTATAAAGTACAGGGGTGCTTGAAACTTGGTGAACCCTTTAGAATTGTCTGAATTTCTGCTTAAATATGACCTGAAACGTCATCTGATTTTCACACAAGTCCTCAAAGTAGATAAAGAGAACCCAGCTAAATAAATGAAACAAAAATAATTCACTTCACTTCAGTACCTGGTGTGACCCCCTTTTGCAGCATTAACTACAACCAAACATTTATTTTACAGGAATTTTAGCTCATTCCTCCTTACAGAACAGCTTCAATTCTGGGATGTTGGTGGGTTTCCTTGCATGAACTGACCGCTTCGGGTCCTTCCACAACATCTCAATTGGATTAAGGTCAGGACTTTGACTTGGCCATTCCAAAACATTAACTTTATTCTTC
>JAOVYU010000024.1:10206588-10221407 GCA_025674565.1 Synodontis membranacea
TCACAAAAAGTATATTTATTGAAATATAATGAAAATCTAGTCTCAATTTACTCACTTAGTTGAACACAAAGCTAAAATCAGCATTTTATTCTTGCAGGAATTGAAAAACGACGCGCAAGATATTCTTCTTCTACAGCTCTGAGTCTCTCTCTTTCTTTGTCTTTATAGCAGTCGAGGAGTTTACTGACCTCTAGTGACAGGGAGAACTAACAGGCACCTTAGTTTTAGGTGAAGAGATTCGGGAGTCTACTTCCGGGTCGGCGTGCGGTGACATGGGCAGGGTGTAACAGTTATTGTTTAATGCCAGGCTTTTTGAGGTTTTTGCAGATGTGTGAAAAAAAAACCCGCGAATGTAAATTAGTCCGGTTCCACAGAAAAATTTGCGAATCTGCGAAGCCGCGAATACGGGAACGCGAGTGCACGAGGTATTACTGTATGTTCATTCTGAACTGAATCAAATAGTAGTTATTAGAATAAATTGCACTTCTAGACATGAAAATGTTGTCATCCATGTGCAACTATATTACCCTTTAACTTGTTTTGAGATGGTAATAATAGCAGTGTTGGAAATGGTGAACGTTTGTTATAAGAATGTGAACCCAAACATCCATCCATGGAAATCATTTGGGGGGGAAGTTGAAGCCAATCCCAGATAACAGCTCGCCGATGGACACGTCGTCAATGTGCACCCACACAATCCATTCAGATTTGAAATTTATACATTGTACACCTTTACGCGAATATCATGATTTTGGATGCAAAAATAATGTCAGTCCTCTTTTCTAAAAGCCTGTGTTCAGGTAGTGCTAATCTATCTTGACCCACTCTTGCTACACCATTGAATTCAAGGACACATGCATGAAAGGGTTTGAGGAGGGGGGACAAGGTGGAGGGTCTCAGCTCTGCTTTCCTTATTTAGTTTGAAACACATCTCAAGTTGGTCTCCAGGCTACAGCTGCTCCTTTCGAGAATGTCCAAGAATAGAGTGCGGAAAAAAAGGTGGAGTGCTGAGAGAGATCAAGTGAAAGTGAGTTAGTGAGTGAGTGCCTTTCCCTCACCTGGTACTGTCAGTCACCTGAGCTTAAGGCTCTGAAATGGCTGGAGATACAGCGCCTACTCAAGGGGATGCAACGCCTGTTAACTGAGCTGTCAAATCACTCTTACTTATGTGCATGCTTGTGTGCTATAGCCTGTCTCTCTCTCACACATACACGGCTCAAAGCACAAATACATTAAATGACAGGCAACTGTGAGATTTGTTCATGTAACTAATTTTACTGTACATTTCATAAACATGGCATTTTTTTGAGAGATACTAGGAGCCATGTCTAGTCAAAGCTTTCAAGGTGTGTTTGGTGTTCTCTCCTCCTCTACACACTTATTTGAGGACATAAAATGAAAATCATGCTGTAATAGCACAAAGAATTTGGCTACATGAAGGTTTCTAAATTCACCTAGCTTCCAAATTCAGCTCTACCATCTGGACAACCTGGACAGGTGAAACAGGTACAGGGAACCAAAGCTTTGTTAAAAAAAAAAAAAAAAAAAAAAAAAAAAAGAGGAATGTGTACTGTAAATAAAATTGTATTGCATGTTGCATTTCACATAAAACTACTTAGATATTAACAGAGATTGCATTAATCTTTTCTGTAAGCCACAGCTGTCATGGCCAGTAATTTGCCAGAGTGACGGAGTGTGACTGAGTGATTTGACATGTAACAGAGTAAACATGAGCTACTTATTAGGTAATGAATATTCGCTGGATATCAAGGTTGTTCTTTGAAACATGAAATTGTATAGTTTTATATCTAAGCTGCAGGATGATCAGTGTAACGGCCATGGAGCAACCAGAGGAACTTAATCTGCAAGCATCACTAAGACATCGTGTTAAGTATTAGCATTGCTTTATATTTGAATTTCGTTCAACTGTTTGAATATGCTTCTGATTTCCAAAAGTAGATCCTACAAATCACAGCTTTAAACCCTTCATCTGCAATGCAAAAACATTCAAAGCAAATGCATAAGTCTATTGGTACAGTTGGTGGAGTTTTTTGTTGGTTATTAGGCAGATAACTTAATTTGATTTAAATTGAATGGAAGGAGCGTATGGATGTTCATGTGCAGAGTGTATTCCCACCTTGCACCTAGTGTTTCTGGGATAGACTGTGGCTCCACCAAGACACTGGTAATTTTATTTAGCGCGTTTCTTCAGATGGACACTAGTCATCACGTACAGACACACACATACACACATACACGCTAAATAACACATACACACATACACGCTAAAAAAAATTACCAGTGTGACGGCAGATCTTCTGATGTTTTTCAGTTTTTCAGTAACCACTGACACCCTTCAAGATCACTTTTATTTAATTTGAGCAACTGTCTTGGTGGAACCACAGTCTATCCCAGAAACACTAGGTGCAAGGTGGGAATACACTCTGCACATGAACATCCATACGCTCATTCACAACAATATAGAGTTACCCGACCTACTGGCATGTTTTGGGGAAGTGACGGGAAACTGAAAACCCAGAGGAACCACCTACCAGACATGGGGTACCATAAAGAGAAATAGTCGGGATCGCAGTCAGTTCAATTTAAATCAAATCAAGTTATCTGCCTAATAACCAACAAAAAACTCCAACAACTGTACCAGTAGACTTATGATGCATTTGCTTTGAATGTTTTTGCATGTTTTTTGATATTTTAATTATCATACACTCCTGGTACCAACTTCCTCACACCCCACATTCCCAGCAAGTGATTATGAACGACCACCATGTTAGTCCATGACACCATGCCACCATGCTAGTCCATGACTGAGATGTGTTCATTCGACAGAGTCATAATTTACTGTTATCTAGAGTGACCTTACGTCTGGAGCGGGATTTCTAAACCACCAAAAATGTCTGAGATTCATCTCTTGCTTTCTACAGCCGCTGTTCATTTTGTGGTCGTCTATCTGCCCCATGCTGCCATCCTGCCCCAAGTGTCCTCTTGTTTGAGAACCAAAGAATGGTCACCCTACTGTTATCTAGTACTTTGATTATAGCTTTTTAGAATCATCATGCTCATTTATTATGTGTTTTTTTTTTTTTTTATGTATATGACCAGACTCCCATTTCACTGTTAATAATGAGACCAAGCTCTAATAAATAAATGTTCAAAGCAAAAGAAACTCTATCTAAGGATTTACTACATGAAATCAGATCCAGCAAACATAGGTTACTAATGATGTGGAGAAGGAGATGAGTGGCTGATGGTACTATAACGAGTTAGCTGTGATACTACTATGTAAATATGTCGAAGACAGCAAGAATGGATTGAAGAAAGAATGAAGAAAGTTGGAAATTGTTAAAATAATCCTAAAATCAGTGTTGGAGTTACAAAGTGCAAGCTTACTCAGATGTCCTTATACAGTATATCTATATATATGATAACCAGTGTGCAAAACTGACATATGGAAATATGTATGCATTGCATTTCCATTAGTATAGAAATTAAAGATATCTTTGTTGTGACTCATGGGAACATCCCTTTGTCTCACTTCAAAGTATTACTGCAGAAGCTCTAACTACAGTTTCGGAGACACACTCCATACACACAGCTGATTGGCAGATAAGGTGAAGAAATGTATCATGCAGTATCCTATTTCACTGGATTAACGCATGTGTGTATGTGTGTGTCTGTACGTGATGACTAGTGTCCATCTGCTGTTGGAAGAATCTCTGTTTATCCACTGCTAAAATAACCTCTCAGTGTCCCCCACCCCCTCCGCCCCTCAGCTTTTTTTTTCTCTTGAAAATGGCATTGGTGCATTATCTAAATATGGGTCAATAGAGTGTTCCCCGGGGACGTAAAGTATTAAAGTAGGATGCAAGTTCAGGGGTGGTGCTCTTGATCAAAGCGTGGCACACATTGGTCAATAAGTCCCCAGGGTAGAATTTCTAGCCCAATCCTGAACTTTCTGGGAAACAGGTAGACGTGGTGAGGGGTACTTATTAGAGGAGTGTGCAGCTCCTTGCTTGGACACTTGTGGGAAACAAAGATCTTATTCTTCCTGTTGTTCTTCAATCAAGTTCTGTAATCAACCGGCCCTCGACATGGTAAGAGCATCACAATGGGCTACAGTTTAGCGATGTGGAGTTCATGCAAATGGAGAAGGACGTTCTGGGGAGCTTTTCACTCTTACTGTAAAGATGTTTTCAGGTTGGGACTGTTTGGAAGACGCTGCATCAGAGCATAGGATGGATACATCTGAGAATTAAACACAGGCACAGTACACAGGCTTTTCTGGCGGTATTCTGAAACTTGGTTTCTTGTTCTCCTCCTGATGGTGTGTCAGGCACAAAGGTAATGTCTGCACGAAGAGGAAATGGCATCCTTGAACATTCATTCGAAACTCTTCTGAGTGATGTAAGCAACAGTGCTCAGTTGTTTTTTTGCAAGACATTTTTATCCATTCGGTTCAGTAGGACGCACATCAGAAGACTGATGCTACAGTTGTAAGGGGAAAACTGTAAAATCAAAAGAAGAGTAGGAAATAATTTGCCTCATTTACAATAGTAAGAGCTGTAGAAAACAGTTACTTGCTGGGGAACTAATGATTTCTTTTTGTTTGTCAGCGTGGTGTCGGTTACATTTGTGCCTGGGTGTGTGAGAGTGAGAGAGTAGAGAGAGAAAGAGACAGAGAAGTGCACTTTGGCATTCGCGATGTGATAAATTGCAGAGATGACAGACAAGAGGACATGTGAGGAGACGGAGCATTATCTTAATGCCAGTTTTCTTCTCCTCAGCTGCTGTTGGAATTAATTAGAGCTATATTTGTGCACTGAATACACAGTTGTGGAATGTGCTACAGTGTTAAGATCTCTGGATTTTTGGATGCCAGTTGCTGAAGTTCTATTTATCTTACTGCACCCGATAATATTAGTAGGGTTAAATAGGAAACCGTTTGTGCCTGAATGTGCCGACTGAATGTTATCTAGTCGAAACGATTAGAATGATGGTAAACTCATGGCAACTTTCAAATGCAGCTGCATGTCAGTGCTGTAAACATTAACATGGTACTTGATGTCTGGATTCAGTGCCAATGTTGAATCAAAGTTAGTTCATTATGATGTCGTTTTCTGGCAGAGCATTTTTCTGGATTCACGAGAATAAAACATGAAACGTCTCCCATTCCGAACCAAGAAGGCTGGTCTCACACTGGTGGCGTTAGTATAAAATATATACTTCAACACCATGCAATAAGTTCATATTTGCTACAATTTCTTATAACTTCATGTATCTTGCTATAGTAGTTACTGTAAGTAGTAAAATTTCAAAGAAAAAATTTTTTTTTTTTTACCCAATTTAGTGTAATCATGTAGATGCTATGAGATCATGATGTGTTGGCAATATACGCTAAATATACAATAAGTCAGATTGTTGGTCATCAAATGAATATGGTAGCAAAATATCTTTGACTTTAGTGTGTTCTGGTCTTTGCTATGATACACATAGCTACTGTAACTGATCAAAGAATTATTGGTTTTCTGTGGAGCTTCAGCACTAATTGTATCTTAATTAAATGATCAATTCAATTTTAGCAAAATGTGTTTTCTCCATCATCTATGCAAATAGTCTGTAAGTCCAACTGCACTACATTTCATAATGGTATTTCATCAACTCCCCCTATTCAAACACTTCCGTTCTTTTATTCTATCTCATCCATGTTTGTAGCCGACTGAAGCACAGACTGATGCCCGCTCCTTCCTGAGCGAGGAGATGATCACTGGTGAGTCTCTTATGGTGTACACAGCAGGATCTGTGATTAAGCTCACATTTATTTTTACGTTATGTTTGCTCTAAATCTAAATCCGTGATTAATAAAATGCATTATTTGGAAGGACAAAATTGTAGAATGTCCGAAACAATAAGCCATTGTTGCATACATGCAAATCAAGCAAATATGTTAATATGTATAATATTTGTCTATGTATGTATAAATTTGCAGGAGGAGACCACAGTGTTGATTGTGTATGGCTGAGCTGTAAATAAACTGTAGAAGCATGGATAAGATGATATCTTTATCATATTGTCATGCTTTCATCTGTTCATTTGTTACTGTAGAGTTTAAGGCTGCCTTCGATATGTTTGATACTGATGGAGGCGGAGACATCAGCACCAAGGAGTTGGGAACTGTGATGAGGATGCTGGGTCAGAATCCAAGCAGAGAGGAGCTGGATGCCATCATTGAGGAGGTTGATGAAGATGGTATGGTTTTACCTGGGGAATCAGATATCAGCTGGTGCTTTTGAAACAGATTTAAAAAAAAAAAAAAAAAAAAAAGCAAGCAACAAAAAAAAACATGGTAGTTCTCAAAATATTTCAATTGGCCAGATGCAATCTGACTGTGAAATAAAAATGAATTGTGTTGCATCAGGCAGCGGCACCATTGACTTTGAGGAGTTCTTGGTGATGATGGTGCAACAGATGAAAGAAGATCAGGCAGGCAAGAGCGAGGAAGAGCTGTCGGAATGCTTCCGAATCTTTGACAAGTATGGAAACTACTTTTACAGATGTGACAGTAACTGAATAGGCTAATTCTGTTTGTTCAGCAAGAGGACAAAGATGTATGTATTGCAAAGGCTGTCATCTGATTTTTGATTTTTGGCTTCCAAATTCTAACAAATTATTGTGTGTGTGTGTGTGTGTGTGTGTGTGTGTTCAATATGACAAAATGTTCACTTGCTGCCTAATTTATCCCATCCACTAACAGGTGCCATGATGAAGAAATGATCAGTGTTATTCACTTCACCTGTCAGTGCTCATAATGTCATGCCTGATCTGTGTATATACATAGGTGAACTGTGCATATTGTGACATTTTTATACACTGCCAGTCAAAAGATTGGACACACCTAGGTTTTTCTTTATTTTGACCATTTTCTACATTGTAGAACAATATTGAAGACATCAAAACTATGAAATAACACATATGGAATTATGTGGTAAACAAATTATGTGGTAAAGAAACGACAATCCATCATTACATTAAGACATGAAGTGTCTTAAAGTAAAAACTACTACAGTAGAACAATATAGGGCACAGCAAAGTTACAGACTGGCAGCGGGTGTAAACAAGGATGACAACAGACTGGCCAGGATGATTGCCAACTCCTTGAAATGCCACTCAACATTCGAAGGATGACATCAAGTGACCCACAAAAAGATTAGCAAATGGCAGCTGGGGTTAAGTGCATAGCAAGGACGGGTCAAAACAGGCTCCTCCAGGCGAGGTTGAAGTTATGCGGAGCTAGAAAAATGCCCTTCATCAATAAGGAGCAAAGAAGAGTCAGGCTAAGGTTTGCTAAAGACCATATGGATTAGACTATAGAGGACTGGAGTAAGGTCATCTTTCCTGATGAATCCAGTTTTCAGCTTTTCCCATCACCTGGTTGTCAATTGGTTAGAAAGAGACCTGGAGAGACCTACAAGCCACAGTGTCTCGCACCCACTGTGAAATTTGGTGGAGGATCGGTGATGATCTGGGGGTGCTTCAGCAAGGCTGGAATGGGGCAGATTTTTCTTTGCGAAAGGTGCATGAATCAAGCCATATACAAAGTTATGCTGGAGGATAACTTGCTTTTTTTCTGCTCTGATAATGTTCCCTAACTCTGAGGATTGGGTTTTTCAGCAGGAAAATGCTCCATGCCTCACAGCCAGGTCAATCAAGGTGTGGATGGAGAATCACAAGATCAAGATCCTCTCATGGGAGGTACAATCTCCAGACCTGAACCCCACTGAAAACCTCTGGAATATTATGAATAGGATGATGGATGGTTACAAGCTATCAAAAAAATCTGAGCTAATGGAATATTTTGCACCAGGAGTGGCATCAAATCATCCAAGAGCAATGCCCGGACTCATGAAAGCTGGGTTATTCCACCAAATATTAGATATATTAGAGTGACCATATGTCCTCTTTTGCGGTCCTTTGGATTTCCAAATCGGCAAAAATATCCGAGATTCAGCTTTTGCTCCCTACAGTCACCATACATTTTGTGGGTGTTCGTCTGCCCCATGCCACCATCCTTGCCCCAGTGTCCTCTTTTTTGTAAACCAAAATATGATCATCCTAAGATATATACACTATATGGACAAAAGTTTGTGGACACCTGACCATGACACCAGTATGTGGTCCTTTGCCAAGCTATTGCCACAAAGTTGGAAGCACACAACTGTTTAGAATGCTGTCATATGCTGTAGAATTATAATTTCCCTTCACTGGGACTAAGAGACCCAAACCTGTTCCAGTATGACAATGCCCCTGGGCACAATGGGGCAAGTTCAGTGAAGACATGGTAGGTACGCTGAGGTTGGTGTGAAAGAGCTTGAGTGGTCTACATAGAGCCCTGACTTCAACCCCACTGAACACCTTTGGGATGAACTGAAACGCAGACTGCACCCCAGACCTCCTCACCCAACATCAGTGCCTGACCCTCACTAACGCTCATGTGGTGAATGGACAGATATATTTATTGTCCATATAATGTGTGTGTGTGTGTGTGTGTGTGTGTGTGTGTGTGTGTGTGTATTCCCTGATTATTATTATTTTTTTTTTAAACTGAGAAGTTTCCAGTGACTGGTTATACAAAAGATCTGTGGGGTTTCACTGCAGTTCTTTGTGGTATGAAAAAACAGGAACGGAGATGGTTTCATTGATCGTGAGGAGTTTGCTGACATCCTACGTTCCACTGGGGAGCCAATAACAGAGGAGGAGATTGAAGAGCTCATGGCAGATGGAGACACAAACAAAGATGGCAAAATTGACTTTGATGGTAAAATGAACACCGGTCATATAAACACACACAAAGCCTTTTTATTGTATATTTAATTTTAATAATTACAAGTCACGTTTGTATTCTCATATTAATGAAAAACACATGCTTGCATACATGCACACACACGCTCGCTCACACACATACACACAAACACAATCTTGGAGTCATATATGTCATATTTTGGCATATTATGAAAGTTTTCACAGTAAAAGGTGCATTACCCAATTAACTGTTGAAATTCATACATGGTTGGCAAAGACATAATAACGTTAGTGTAATTTTCTTTTTTCTCTTTTTTGTGATTTTTCCTCTTTCAGAGTTTTTGAAAATGATGGAGAACATTCAGTAAAGATGCCACATTCCACCCTTTCATCTTTGTTCTCCAGTCATAATTCAACAAACTCCATTTAACAACCTGGCAGAAAGTTCAACTCATGGAAAAGTCATGGAAGAAAGCTTGTCTCATAGCCAACGTGGAATGGATGTGAAGGCACAATGGCAATGTCTTTCTGGAACTTTCTCTCTGGAACAGTGGAGCTGTCTATAAATAACTATCAGACCCTTTTAAGAGGAATTCATTTTCACCCACCCACCCCCATGCCATTTCCCCTATGCTCCAGCTTCTTCATGACATACGATCTACCACTCCTTGAAAACTTGACCCTCCTTTTGCCCTACTTGCCCACCCTGTAGTGTTCCTAAATAAACCAGACTCAGTCTGCCTTTATGTCTTGGTGTCATTGTAAATAAGGTGTAAATAACCACCATCTATTGGTTACAGTACAATTTCAAAAGTATTTTTTTCAAATATTTGCTGTTTTGCTATATGACAGTTGTCATTTTTGGTTGAAATAGCATAAGCAGATTACTCTTGACAATTATGTTTAAAAAAAATATGTAATCAAGCAATGCCCCTATCTGATTCAACCCCTTCCATCCACTATAATGAAAGCTTCATGGTAATCAGGTTTATGACGTTCTGTTGTACAGATGTGGTTCCATGGTTTATCCTTCCTCAGTGCGTCTTTGCTTTTTCCACTGTATCCACTAACAGCATGGTCCTTTGTCCTTAAGCGTCTCCTTCTCCAATAAAGTTTCTAAAGGCAATACTGACATTTTGTCCACCTGTACTTACCTCCTGAAGTAAGAGGCTTTCGGGGATCTTCACACAGCCATGCTTGTTACAATGCCAAGAGATTACAGTTGATCCCCAGAGACTACACTTACCAAAAAACACCACACAAGTTTGTTGAGCCCATTTTCATCCACAACGGAAAAGTTGAGAGTAAAACAATAATTCTTTTCCTTTTTTTCTCTCTCTTCTTTTGTGCTGCCAAGTCATACGATCCTTTGGCATTTGTATGTCTTCCTCTCATGTGAATGATGTTTCAGGCACCATCTTCAGGAGCGTCCTCTGTGTGGCATGTTGCGATGCTTTACAACAGATAGCCATTACTCCTGTGGTGCACACCACCCTCAAATTCTCTTTTTAAAACATTGCACTTCTGATGCAGGGTATATCATTTTTTACCTCCTCCCATTTCTCACCCTATTAGATTTTGACTGCACCTCACGACACGTATACAAACGTCTGATCACCCCCTCCTATTTCTCCGATAGACACTCCCCTGTCAGGAAACACATGCCTTACAAGGAGTGTGGGGTCTTGAGTTAGTTACCTGCACTGTTTGTTTGGAAAGGGTGGGAGGTAGCTTGAGACATCCACACATAGCATTTAATATCATTTGCTATTCAGGGCACGGTGAAGTTCTGCGTGACAGCACTTTTGCGCCAGGGTTTATTTCTGCTTTTGACACAGGGTAGAGTACGTCCCCCGAGTTTACATTCACTTAACAAATAATCCAATTTGCCTATTTTTCATATAAATTGCAATTATCAAACATGACAACATGCTACACTGTTTAGTACTGCTTTCTAGAACACGAGTTTGATCAAATCATGGCTGGGTAGCATAAAGCCTGAAGTGAAAACTTTTCCAATCCCTCCATTTCTGTCTGGTATGAATCATACAGATGGAGCTTAAAGTTCTCACACCCCTGCTTTGGTCAGTAAAAACAGACAAAAGTTTTGCATGACTGCATCGATCCACACTGTATTCCTGCTGCTGAGATCGAGGTTCTCGATCCACCGTGACCCTGACCAGGATAAAGTGGTTAGAAATGGATGAATAAAACAATTACCAGTTCATAGTATAGTAGGCCTACTCTGGACTCTGGGGAAGGATACTAGCCTGTTATCACATCTCCAAACTCTTATCCCAACTAACTGACCCCTTGCTGCTTATTTAACACTTTTTAACATTTTCCTGAAGATACAAGATTTGCTGATTTCCCCATCCAAAACAAGGGACCTTTCTCCAACACATGTAGACCCCCATATTTCAGATTTAGATTTAGGCTCCTCAGAACCGTAAAAGTTCAACATTCTAATTCTGGCCAACCGTGGTGGGCGTGGCTTCGGAAACGCGTTCAACACCGTGTATCTGGATGGTCGTTTTCGGGCGGTGGGCGTGGCTTCGGCTGACCTGTTTAAAGTGTGTCTGAACCCTCCATTGACGTCTAGTCTATCTGTTGGGGTGCACGCGGATTGACCACTCCTTTGGGCTTGATTGGTGGATAATAGTGGGGGAAAAAACTAATCCACAACCATGGTAAGAGATCACAGAAATCAAGCATGGAACAAAAATAAATGTGTCTAGGATTGCTAATAAAAAAATAAAAATGTGATCTGTAAATTATAGAAAGGAAGCATTTATTTTGTAAACGGTTTCAGTTTGATCAAGAGAAAAAGGTGATATTCAATTTTGCAATATATCTGTTTTTTTTTTTTGTTTGTTTGTTTTTTTTTTTAAATATAGGCTATGTTTAGGATACTTGCATGATTAAAGGTATTCATGCATCTTTGCAGTTGTCAGTTCAATGCAACATATTTCAGGTGTTAAAAAGTATGAAAAAGATTCCTAAAGAAATATGAAAGTATAGAAAAAATATAGCCTATAGAGACTTTGCCAGCTAGACTTTGTGGGGGCATTCATTGTAAATCGTGATTTTGTATTTTAACCATATGATTTGATTAAGGGATAGGACAGCTGTTGAGGTCATAATTAAGGGTTTTCGGGTAAAAGAAGCCAAACAGGATGGAAGACAGATGGCGAGATGCCACTTGATCCGGACCTGGTCAGCAGAGTGGGTGTGTGAGCGGGTGACATGCTTATGCGACACATTCCAGGAGTTCAGTTTCGGAGTTACCATGTACAGGCACAGAGTCAGGAAGATAAAACCTGTCGATCCCTAAAATAGTAAGACGGTTTCACCAACTGCTTGGCCGCAGTTGTTAACGGCGCTGTTGAGTTGAGTTGAGTCAGCATATAGTTTAATTAACATTAAAAACGAGGACGGATTTTCCCGCGTATCGGCGCACTGTTTATTACCTGGCTCTTATATTTAAAACCAACACACAAGCTATTTGAAAACTGTTTTTCCTTTAATCAGTCATCCTGTATGCAGTAATTATAGTAAAGTCCCCGGAAGGAGATGTGTTCAGATATAGCATATTTTTTTTTTCTTAAATCTTATTTATCAAGATAAATAACGTGCTCACAAGATAAAATAAAATTAAAAAAAGGATGCACGATTGTGGACTTAACAAGGCCTAGTTGGTGCGTATTTCAGAAAAGTGTTTATTGCAAGGAAATTATTGCGCATACAGAAAGATTTAGAGATTAAACGGAGAGAAGCAATAATAACAAGAACAACTTTTTGTCATGCGATTTTGTAGACTGACGCGCAACAGGAGGCCCGCTCCTACCTGAGCGAGGAGATGCTCGCCGGTGCGTAAAAAACACAATGCGCTTTATTCCTATCCAGTATCCTACTGTATATTTCCCCGACGTGTCCTAATCTTCTTTTCCCCCCGTTTATTACCAGAGTTCAAAGCTGCGTTCGATATGTTTGACACCGACGGTGGCGGCGACATCAGCACCAAGGAGTTGGGTACCGTGATGAGGATGTTGGGTCAGAATCCAACCAGAGAGGAGTTGAATGAAATCATTGAGGAAGTCGATGAGGACGGTAAGAACAACCAGACTTTACTTTACTTTACTTTACTTTACTTTACTTTACTTTACTTTACTTTAAAAAAAAATAAAATCAAATCCACTGAATCCCTTGATACAAATTTGATGAGAACCACTGACACAACACATGAGGTCCAAGTTAATATTATTTATAGTCCTATGTGTTTTTGAGTTTGAACAAATCAATGTAATTTAAATGATCAGATAATGATATAAGAACTTTATACTCTGACGAACTTTGATAATATTAGGTCTGTAACACAAAAATACAAAAACCTATGCACAGACCCTGAGCCCACTTTAAGATTTACTACTTTACACACATCTTACATACTATTACAAATTTCTAAGGTACACAGTGCCAAATATTAACACTGTAAAATCCCTGAATGAGTGACTGAGTGAACCTACAACATTGAATTAGGCACGAAACACTGTAAGAGGTCCTTCAGCACTGTTTTCTGTACACTGATACAGATTTGTCTCGTGTTGTAAAATCCTAGGCAGCGGTACTATTGATTTTGAGGAGTTCTTGGTCATGATGGTGAGGCTCCTAAAGGAGGACCAGGCCGGCAAGAGCGAGGAAGAGTTGGCAGAATGTTTCCGTGTGTTTGACAAGTATGTACCATAATACAACTGTGTGTACCTTACAGTAAAAAAAAAAAAGCCCTTACAGCATCTTATTTGCATTTTCCTATCTATTTGCTCACAGGAACGCTGACGGCTACATTGACAGAGACGAGTTCGCCGAGATCATCCGCAGCACTGGCGAGTCTATCACAGAGGATGAGATCGATGAGCTGCTGAAGGACGGAGATAAAAACGCTGATGGCATGCTGGACTTTGATGGTGAGACAGCTTTTATGAGCCATGATTCCTTTGATAAGTCAAGAATTAATGTACTGCAGACTCTTGGTGAATGAATGTTGTAAGAGGATGGATAAGTATGTATAGGCTTACTGCTCATTTATAGAAATGGTAGTGTTTTAACAAAATCGTATTTTAATCATTTTTTTTTTTAGAATTCCTCAAGATGATGGAGAATGTGCAGTAAAACAGAGACTCATGGACATTCCTCTACCCTTTGACCCCCCTTTCATCTCACTCCCATCCCTTCAAACTCACTCAAGGCCTCTTACTATCTGGTCCGTTGCCTCTCATCGTCCATCCTGACAACTATGCTGCTTCAACAGACATACAGACAAACACCCAAATAAGGTCTGCTAAGGTGCAACACGTGATGCTCAAGCTCCAGGGAGAACCCTGTATTTTCCTTCAAGAGCAGAAGAGCCAAGCAGTGACGTGTGGTTTGCAGCACCATTATATTACATTGCGAAATAGATCAACAGCTCATGCTGTGGTAGACCGCACGTGGCTGGCCGTTTTTAGTCTACATTTAGACTAGATCAGCAGCTTGTTATCGCTGCCTAGACCAATGCTAAAACCTCTTACACGTCACCATATTTAAACAAATGCTTGAAAGAATGGAATAAAAAAACTAAAACACATGCTCGTATTTAGTTGGTCTGCTGTTTGTAAGTTTTTGTTTTCAGGAGGTTGCCAATAAAGCTTTTTTTTTCCTTTTTTCTCCCCACAGTGTCATTGAAACAAATAAAGTTTAAAATTGTTGGTTATTTTAAATAAATGGTTACTGCTACATTGTCAATGAATATGACAAAATGAAACCATATTATGACAAAAAACTAAATTAAACTATGCAATAACCCAAGTTTCATTTAGTATACCAGCAATGATTTCTAATTTAAAATATTATTAATTCATACAAGGTAACAGTATGCACCGGTCAAGAGCTCTTAATATCATAAAAGCTATTGCAGCCCTTTTAGCAGCATTGAGAGAATATTTTACACACTGAATGCATAATGATTA
>JAOVYU010000024.1:10226341-10240168 GCA_025674565.1 Synodontis membranacea
ATATTGGTATCTTAAATTGTAAGGTATTTTTACTTCTTAAATTATCTTTAGTCTTCTTAAAGTATCTTAAATTGTAAAGTTCTTCTTTCTTCTCTCTGTCCTTCTCACTTCTTCCTGCTGTTTGGAGCAACTGTGATCACATAATAATTTCCTAAGGGATTAATAAAGTATTCTGATTAAATGTGAAAAAAATGTTTGAAGACAGTTTTCCCTTATGTATGGAGACTTTTGTGACACCCTGCATATTGTAGAGTACTGTACTGTCTCTGTTATGTACACTTACGTTTTACTACTCTCATGGAGCTTACAGTTCGTAGAACATCTACAGCTAAGAGTTGTCGTTAGACTCGGCATCATAGGTTTTGCTATTTTGTGACTGTTCTTTAAATTCCCATTTCCTTTTAGGTAGTCTCCTAACTACTGCCTAGCTGTGAACGGAAGTTCAGGATGGCATGCCCGGTGTCTGTCATCTGTCGGACTCTCCGCACCGTAGGCCTGGTCCTTTTCTACTATACCTTTTCCATCGGGATCACTTTCTACAACAAGTGGCTCATGAAGGTAAGACTTACCAGGCACGTCTTTCTAAGAACCGCCGATGTAATCATAAAGACTGAACAGCCGTTAATCATACAATCATTGGAGTAACACTCTCAGGGGAAAGCGCTATCTACCTACTTCCATATGCATGAGCTCACAGATGTCTCTGATTGGCTAGTGTCACTGTAATTGACAGGGGATAGAGACTATGCCACCCCTCTCTCGCTGAGAGCACAGGTCATTTTTGCAGGGCTTTGGCTTCACCAGAATTCGAGCTAGTGACCTCCTGATGATGCTTTTTCTTTTTCTATGCCACAGCACTCAAAACAGACTCAGAGCAATTAGTTAGCATTTTTTTTTTGTGCACATGTGAACACTCCAAAGAAACTCAGACCCCTCTGTAACAAATGAGCTCGGCTCACTATAAATTCACGTCAGGGTTTCACCTGTGCATGGTTGAGACAAAACCCTTCCAGGTTCGCTTTGCCTTTTGGTATTGTATTTTAGCACTCTAGGCTTGCCATAGACAGCTCACATGGTATTGCACTGGGACACGTGGAAAAAACAAATAGACGGAACCGTGGTCACTGGTACTGATAGCAGGAGTAGTTTAGTCTGAGGAAGAAACTACTGCACTTCTGCAGATCTGGAATGAAGAACACATCATATGACACCCGTCTACAGTGCGCAGAAAGAGGAACTTACAATGCGAATGCAAAAAGAACGGAGTCCCTTTTCTGTTAAAGTTTGGTTCATATAAAAAATATGTGAAAACACTCTATGTTCTTGTTCGTAGGACTTCCACTATCCTTTGTTCATGACCCTGTTCCACCTCATCATAATATTTTGCTTGTCTGCGATGACACGGTGTGCCATGCATTGCTGGACACGGAAGCCTAGAGTCACTCTAAGCTGGAAGGACTACATTTACAAGGTGGCACCAACAGGTAGGATACTTGCACCTGAACCTGGGCTTTTCATCACCCTTCTTTTTGGTCATTTGGTTATAATGCATTTGTAGTGAATGTGATAAGATAAGTAGCCTAATCATGTTAAGGTTCTGAACTAGACTGAAGTCCATGCTGACTGTGAGGCATGAATTGTTAAGCAATTTGTAAACCAGCAATGTGTAATGAATGCAGTGTGATAGTCCTTGATTATCATATGTCCTTTAGGTCAGGGTTTCTCAAACTTCTTTGCTCTGGGGCCCGGTGATGTTAGGCCTTGGTGCTGCAAGGCCCTACATAGGCCTACGCCACTGCGCACCACCTGAACCCCCCGAAAATGTGATAGATAGATAGACAGTTGTTTATTATTATTATTATTATTATTATTATTATCAGTGATGGGAATAATGTCGCTATAAATAAATGGCGTTACTAACGGCGATACTTTTTTCAGTAACGAGTAATCAACCGAATTACTGTTTCCCCCGTTACAAAGCCGTTACCGTTACTTACAATAAAATGCGCGTTACTATAACTGAGAACACTGAAGCGGTTTTCATGCGAGCAGCGTCTACCTATAGAAACGTCCTGCCAAAGGCTACTGCGCATGCGGTTAGGGTTAGGGGAAAATCCCACAGAACACCGGCGTAATTTGGATGGCTTCATAGCCTCGTTGCTTAGCAGTTTGGCAGATGACACAGATTGGTTTCGGGGGGGAACTATCACTTGAAATAAAGCTGAATTTTATGTATGAAGGGTCATAATTATGAATTGGCAATATTTTTTTTTGCCTCATTTTATGAATCTGCACTGTTAGATGCGCACTTTCCAAAGAAAGAGTCAAGACTGGCTTGCTTTGAACATGCCTAACATGCAACACGCGAGCTCGCGGCGGGAACACTTAATATTCTAGAATGTTGAGAAAAGTTAAGTCGGGGGGTTGGGCTGTAGGCTGCGTAGCACACAGTGACAAAAGCAGAGCCAGCCAGCCAACCAGAGTGCTCTTCTACATAATCTGACTGACAGTATCTTAAAAATTATAATATTGGCAGCTGGCAGCTCATGGACCGATGGTAATCTTCTCACAGACAGGTACCGGTCTGTGGCCCAAAGATTGAGAAACACTGCTTTAGGTGACCATTAATTTCCCAGTGGACTCCTACATACAATGTAATCACAAAAGCAACATGTCTTATATGTGTAACTATGTTGTCTGTAACTGATTCTTCTGTTCACTTTACAACGCAGTCACTCTGACAAAGCAGGCCATTTGTTACATTTTTTTTTTTTTTTTTTTGCTGTATCTTGCAGCACTGGCAACTGCTTTGGACATAGGACTATCAAATTGGAGCTTCCTTTTCATCACTGTCAGTCTGTGAGTATGTTTGTGTATTTGTATTGGTGATTACCAGAAATTCAGGTCTTAAGGACCATATGTAAATAATGTGAGTATTATTGCCCAGCCTGTTGTGCAATTAATACTTTCAGGGTTTATTTTTTAATCCAACTTAGTTAGGTAATGCAGAATAGACAAAAAAAGAGGCTTTGGGCATGTGGGAAGAGACCGATGAAGAAATGTAGTTGGATCACTTCATGAAAACTGCAGCCACATTCTGGCATGAGGGTAAAATTGCTGTAGCAGGAATTGTGAAGAACACTCCCACAATTATGCTGAAATTACTAACAAACATAATGGCTTATGGGTCAAAAGGTAGCATCTCCAGTCAAACATGAGTTATGAGACACGGTACGGTATTTTTATTTTGAGCATTTCAAGAGAACTCTTTAGTTAATTTTCCACCCTGCGCAGACAAACATAAAGAACAAAGTAAAGGAGTCAGCATTTACTCACTAAATACTGCATTCTGTTTGTATTCATTTCATACGTTTGCATGGCACATGATTTCAGTGTGACAGATTTAATGTTAGTACATAAGACTGAAACAGAACGTGTTGGAAAAACATCTCCTCAGTGTGTGTTTCCCGCAGATACACAATGACCAAGTCTTCTGCTGTGCTCTTCATTCTTTTTTTCTCCCTGCTCTTCAAATTGGAGGAACCGGTGAGCCTTTCATTTGACTCTAATATATTCTGAATATTCCAGTTTCTTCACTTTTCCAGATTTGCTACTATATTTTTGGTTTCTTAACACCATCAGCTGTGGAGGGTAACACACATCAGTTTTCACACATGTGTTTTTGTAGCCCTCGCTCCTGCTTGTTATTTGGGTTACTTCTTTTGTAAAGAAAAAGGAAAGGCGCACAAAACCAACGAAATATAAAAAGCTGTAATGTATAATCGATAACTATCCAAACTATTGGACTGGATATTTTCCTTTTTTTATACCTGACTCTAAGTATATGTGCATGAATTTAAGTAACTAGACTTATCTGATGAGCTGCAAATGATGACTACATTTTTGGCCATTGTAGTTTGAGCAAATAGACATTTTTCAGATATAACCCTGATTGCAGAAAATTTGGGAAGCTGTGTAAAATGTCAGTAAAAACAGAATGAGTGCAAGGCCTTGTTGAAAGGTATTCAGTTGAAGGCAATACAAATACAAGGTATTTACTGCTCAAACTGGTTTTTAAATATACACTCATTCTGAGATGGATGCCTGCAACACATTCTGTGTATCTTACTAAAAGTTTCAACTGGTTTCTTATGAAGACAGGAGCCTTTGGTCTGTGGCCTTCTTTAATATGATTACTGAATAAAGAGGGCAAAGTGCAGAATGCACAGACACTCATCGGTTTTAATAACAGAGGGTTAGGCAAAATGATGTACGGACTGGCAGATTTTAAATGAGCTACTTGCAACAAATAATAAGCAATACCCAGGTCCTCAGAGTGCTACCCCTCTGCCTTTACCATTGCGCCTCGTATAGCACTCACAGCGTGGGATTTTTTTTTATCACTTTTTATGCCATTATTAGCATCATTACACAGCATAAAAAGCAGCATACTGACAGTTTGAACAGTGCTCTTTTACACCGTTTCCTTTTATTATTTTTTTTATTTAAACAAAACAAGTTAGAAATGTGGTGAATTGTGGCAGTGTCGGCCTTTCTCATAACACTGTTTCATGTGCACTAACGTGCATGAGAGGTAAAAACACAAGCATGTACCCACATAATCAGTGAAACATAATAAATAATATAATGTTATTTAAAAATGGAAGGTTTGTCCAGGACATCCTGTCTCGTGCAACAATAGTGATGATTCACGACGACTCGTTAGTAATCTGCAGCATTTTCACGTCATCTTTTGGTATCACTTCAACTCACTCAGAAACTTGACGGAGGTGATACCAAAAACGTCCTGATTACCAGGTGCTACCTACAACTTTCGCCTGATGGAAAACCAAAAAAGGGGAGTATAGTCAAGACGAGCTGGGCTGGTACCATGCAGTAGAAAAGGGCCTTTAGCAAACTGGAATGGTACCTGGTCTTTTCTAGCATGCATTAGATCTTTAAAGTGCAGCAGAAGTTTGATTTGAGCGAATGCACTGTGATTGACTTCTGAGGCCATGACGTGACTGGCGTTTGCTTGGTTAGGTCATGCAGTTCATGTGTTTCATTTTCTTTGTCCTCAGAACCCATTCCTGATCCTGGTAGTGCTGCTGATAGCAGGTGGATTATTCATGTTCACACTTAAGTCCACTCAGTTTAACCTGGAGGGCTTTATCATGGTCCTACTGGCCTCCTTTATCGGTGGGATCCGCTGGACCCTCACACAGATCCTCATGCAGAAAGCAGAGCTCGGTAAGTCTGATTCATAGCAAGTGAGATCATAGGCTTTGTTTGCTCAGTGACAGGATTTGGGGGAAAAGTTAAAAAAAAAAAAAAAAAATTAATAAAATGCACAAAAGATCAAAGCAAAAATGATTAGGCAATGATGACTTACTGGTTAAAGAAAAAGTCCACCCTGAAACCTTGAATTATTTATGAGGTGCTTAGAGAGCCTGGTGCTTATTTGTTGCTTGATGGTGTATTTTCATTAATCCTGTGACACGGAGGACAATGGAGGACTTGACTCAGCTAGTTAGCCGTCTCCAAGATGACAAAGACATTGACAGCAGCGACATGAAAGTTGAAGGTTTGGACCTTTATCTGTTTGAGAAGAATATATAAACGATGTGAAAGAGCTGGACTAAAGGCTGCCGCATCAGTCCCTTTACATAGACCAATATGTCACAGAAAGTAAACCAAAAACTGAAAAAAAAAGCAACTTAGAATTTCATTAGCAAATAAATCTTGGATACAATCGAAAATCACAAGGGAATTTGAAAGGTTGGTATGTTGTTCAGGGTGAATTTTTCTTTCAGGTTTTCTTTCAAGTTCCTAACTGATTTTAAGTTTAAGAATTCAGATCCTGACACTGCCATGCCACTGCCAGGCCTTTGGGCAATATCTTTAACCCTCTAGCTTGTTACAAATGAGTAAACGTTATTCTAGGTTTCTGTGAGATTGAGTTATCGATGTCTCTTAAAGTTGTTCTGTGTTATTTTGATTTTCCCATTGCAGGGCTCCAGAACCCTATAGACACTATGTATCACCTGCAGCCACTCATGTTCATGGGGCTGTTTCCTCTTTTCCTGTTCAATGAGGGTTTGTCTCATACAATTTCCTTTTTCTTCACTTTCATACCCTTTATATTTTATAATGTTCCTCTTTAAAATATTGTACAACCAGAGAATGACATGCCACAAAGCCTTGATCATCACACGTTGTCTTGCATCATGTGTGTGCCTGTGAGCAGGGCTGAGTCTGTCTACAACAGAGAAGTTGTTCCGGGTGAGCCAGCTCCATCCGCTGCTCTACTCTCTCCTGGTTCTGTGTGTGGGAGGTACACTGGGCTTTGGACTCGGTTTCTCTGAGTTCCTGCTTGTCTCTCGTACCTCCAGCCTCACGCTCTCCATCGCAGGCATTTTTAAGGTGAATCTCACACTTCTTTGAATTAGCATTAACCCCTTTGCCCCTGCAGTTTGTTTGTTTTTGAAATAGTAAAATAATTTGTTTGTTAAATTCGCTTCCAAATGCTCTCTTGGTAGAAAGGATGGCATGCTCACATTTCTGTCAGTGAGAGAAACATTAGCCAATCTTGGGTGTCTTTAGCACTCTTCTCTGAGTGTGTTACGCCATCCTTGGACATAGCATAAGCAGCAGTTTGAAAAGATGCAGTTTACGTGTCTCGAAGGAGCCTGTGTTTACCCACCCTCCTCTGTTAGTAGTTGTCACATGATAGGGAAGAGATAGGTAGTGGGTGGGAAGATGGCAAGACCAAATTGAGGAGGGAAAATCATTAGTGAATCGCTTGAGCATTCTGAATGAGCAATATGCTCAATATCAAGCAGTATTTTGTTAATGTTATGAAGAAATATTTTTTTTTATTGTTAGAATTAGGATTTTTTATTTTAATGCAGTTCTTGTATCAAGTAATGTAGCAAATAATGTAGGTGAACAAAAGTCATGATTCTCAGATGTATATTGATATCAGATGTATAGTGTGTGTCTTTGAATTTTGTAGTGTCACAAATGAAGATGATAATATTTTTTCGATCAGACATGAGGTTAGCTGCTGGGATTTTTTTTGTATGTAGTGTGTTCAAGCAGTCAGCCAAGCTAAACTTGATTGTACAAAACGACTCTGCTAAAATCTTATGCATAGTAGTGAAAAATGATGTTCAACTTTGGCAGACAGACTAGATCCACATTAAAAGAATGCTGTGTGATGCTGTAGTTTTCCTTGAGTCAACTAAACACATGCTAGAGTCTAGACAGCATTCTAAACCACCACCATCATCAAGACACCAACCAGTAAAATAGAAACAACGCACAAATGTAATTATAAATGGCAGTGAAAAGTCCTCATGGACATCTCTCCCTCTCTCTACAGGAGGTGTGCACTTTGCTGCTTGCAGTAAAATTTATGGGAGACAAAATGAGCACAGTAAACTGGTTGGGGTTTGTTGTTTGTCTGTCGGGTATCTCGCTGCACGTGGGTCTCAAGACGTACTACAGCAAAGGTTTGAGTTTATTTTTTTCCAATTATTTTCCATAGCATACCAATAATTCTTTCAGCCAGCTTAATAAATCCTGACACTATGACTTTGATTACTTAAAATATTTTATATGACTAGGCTGTAAGCCCAGAATACAAAATATAACATTCATATAAGAAGAAATTTGCAGGAATGGTGTTTAAATA
Organism: Synodontis membranacea; assembly: GCA_025674565.1. Classification (NCBI taxonomy): domain Eukaryota; kingdom Metazoa; phylum Chordata; class Actinopteri; order Siluriformes; family Mochokidae; genus Synodontis; species Synodontis membranacea. Next base: position 10,234,038 of record JAOVYU010000024.1, read on the forward strand.
GCTCTAATAGAGAGTGTGAGGGAAGCTTACCTGAGCGTGCAGAGCAGTACCAGAGGGATGCCCGCGGTCATGGAAAACCTGGAAAAGTTTTGGAATTTAGAAATTATTTTTCCAGGCCCTGGAAAAGTTTTGGAATTCTTGGACAGAGGGGAAAAGTTTTGTAAATTTATTTTTGTTTCCTGTTTCCCACTTCGCTCCGCAACGCGCTAACTGCGCTTTGCCCCACCTGCCCGCTCGCTCCCTCACCACGCTAACTCCACTTTAAAAGCTGTACAGTGCCCTCCACAATTTTTGGCACCCTTTATAAAGATTATTAAAAAGGGTTAGAAAAAAACTCCTACCTTTTGGTGAAGTCTCACACTGACAAAAAAATCTAACCTTTAATGGAGATGCATTTATAGAAATAGAAATAATTATTTTGTGCCAATTTTTATATTTAATTTTTATTAAAGTGCCACAATTTTTGGCACATTGGCTTTTAATATTTTGTACATCCTCCCTTTGTCAGTAAAACAGCACTGAATCACGTAGTATAACATTTTACAAGGTTGGAGAATACAGAGCAGGGCATCAGAGACCATTCATCTAATGTTACAGAATCTCTCCACATGATCCAGGGTCCAACAGGTTTCAGGTCAGGGGACTGAGATGGCTGTGGCAGAAGCTTGATTCAGTTAACCATTTTTGTTTTGATTTGGGCATATGCTTTGATCATTGTCCTGCTGATAGAGCCAACAACCCAGTTTAAATTTCTGGGTAGAGGCAGCCAGATTCTGATTTAAAATGTCCTGGTATTTCATAGAGTCCATGATCCTATGTAAACTAACAAGGTTTCCAGTCCTTCTGGAGCAAAAACACCCCCACAGCATCACAGAACTGCCACTATTTTACAAATGGTGTAAGGTTCTTTTTATTATAGCCATCCTTCTTTTTATACCAAAACCACTTGAGTGTTATGTATTGCATCAGACCGTAGAACATTGTTCCAAGTCTTTTGTCCACTTAAACATGTTTTCTTGTTTTTATTTAGGTAATGGATCTACAGTAAGATCGCTGCCCGGCAGAGAAAACCCAGACATGGAGCTCCCTCTTCTTATTTCCAGACACGATTGCTCTGAAACAGAGGATGAGGGATAAAATGAAATGAGACTGTGAGCGGTTCACACACACTCCAAGAAGAAGGAGAAGAAGAAGAAAAAAAAGAAGAAGAAGAAATCCACAGGACGATCATGTTGATCAGAGCTCTGTTGAGCATGTGGTAGATTTCTGCATAGCAGCAGTATATGAGGAACAGAGCTGCCCGTTAAGCCTTGCCTACAGCAGACATGCTGCAGTGCGTTCACTGACTGTGAACAGGTCCAGGGCTGCACACTTCATTCATATGATGAACATGTTTACACTTCACTTTTCAAATCATTTAATGCTTTTATTTGATCTATAAAATGACCAAAATCTATGCTTGACTAAGCACCTTGGCTGAGATATGAAATGAAAGTTCTTAAATAAATCTTAGATGTGTACATTGTAATCAGAATGGTTAGAAATTTCAGAAAATGTGTTTTATTGCAACACATAATGCGCATAATGCTATATGATTTATTAATTTCCATCATGCAGCCTTAGCCAGGTTTCTCAGCTGAAGCTCAGGACAGTTTCCATGTGGCCTTATGTATTTTTGTTTACAAAAGAGTAAATGTTTAATTGTTGGATTTTTAGGTGATATGATAATTTAATTGTGTACTTAAGAATAGTTCATAAGAATTATTTAAAATAAAGGACTTGGCGCATTTGTCATCATTCCATAAAGATGCTGCACAGTTGCCAGTTCTGGCATTTACATGTCTTAATGAGTTTATGTAGCTAAGAGAAATGACTAAGCTTAAGTTCATTGGAGTACTGTTGGCTGTTTGACCTGCTCTCAGTGGTTGTAGCCATATTTAAAAATAATAATAATAATAATATAAAAGGTTTACGAGCTGATTTCAAACTGAATTCAGAGTTTTGCCATACTTTGCTTTAATATGCTTCCAATTTGATTAAAAAAAATGCAAAACTTAAAGTTTTTAGGACTTAAATCTCTGGGTTGACTATGCCTCATACCTGTATCTTGTTCAGGCTATACACTAAGAATGTGAAAGCTCAGAATGCTGATTAAATATTTTTACTGATACAGAACCAAGTCTTAGGCAAAAATAATTAAATTAAATCTTTCTACTTTAAAGAAAAATACTACAATATGCAGTAAATAGTCGTAAACTAAACAAAGTTAATGTTTGACAATTTGTGCTTTTTTTATTTGGAAATTGTATGGTAAGATTTTTTGAGCATCTTGCATATTTGGCCCTAATTCTTCTGGAGTATCTGTCTATCTATGTATCCATCCATCCAAACCCAGGAGCATTCATTATTTTTTTTCTGATCTGCGAAGTGGTCTCTTACATTAGGTCTTGCTTCCTTTACTGACATAAAAACATTTTTTTAATTAATTTTGAAAAGTAATGTTTGAAAATCTAAAATGTTTTTGTTCTGATACAATAATTCTGAATTTATAAAATACATATCTATACAAAATTTGTATGGGGGGGTGCTTATGGCTTTTGCACAGTACTGTATACTCATTACTGTGTTGTATCCAGCCATGAGAGAAGAATTTTTGGGGCCTCATAGATAGCTCCCCAGAGTGTCCTTCCCTACTGAGTTTACCCAGTGGCTGCCAGATGACTAAAGCGATTTGTTTGAAGCTTAAAATTCCAACAAATCTGGTTCCTCCCTTCAGTGTTCCCTTCAGTGTCAATTACCCAAACCACAATCCCAGAGTGTAACTGCAAGCAGGAGTTTTCTAAATTGACAGGCAGGTAAAACTACTTCCATGTCCTGATTAGCTGGATATGCCCCCCCCCCCCCCACACACAACCTGTTTATAGCCTGGGGCACCAATGATTTTCCACTTGACAGCTTCCAGTGTGACAGTAACTTTTCCATTTATTACAAAAGTGTTCATAAAACTTCTTTGAATTAGCTTTTGGAGAAGCCTTATTTCATCATCTAACAAAATGAGAAGCCCCTGTTGGATTGCATTAAAAAGCATTATTGGGCCCTCCACTGGTTAACCAATGAAGTGCAAGTCATTTTAATGTACTCACTCTAACTGAAGCAGTTAAAATAGAGGAGCCAAATAAATGTTATGAGCAACCTGTTATTAGGACTACACTTTACCGAATTAGAATATTGTTCTAAAACGCTTAGTGTGGTTTATGGTCATTCGGTGCTGAAAATGTACATACTAAAGGAAAAGTCCACCCTGAAACATATTAATGACGTGCTCAGCAATTCTGATACTAATTTGTTGGCTTTTTGTTTTTGCATACCGTCGCGTTGAGGAAATTAATTTGTCTATTAAATTTCATATATCCTTTATTTTTTTTATGTTGGCCAGAGAGTGTTTGTTGCAGTGAACTAAACAAGTGGAAATCCGATGCCGCTATGTCCAGGGAGTAGACAGGATGAGGTTTACTTCCCATCCAAGGCTTAAAATCATGTCTTTCATCACTTTTGCAACATGTGGGCTTGTGTTAATGAAGGAGGTTGATCAGTGAAGGAGGTTGATCGTAGTTCAGTGATTTTTGTTTTTCACTTAATTTGATCATTTGAACACTAACATTCTGCGTTTGACAGTTTCTCTAGGATTGAGCAGCTCTTAATAAAGGTGTAATGCAGATGTTAAGCTGTTGAGCAGTATTTCTCTCTGAAAGTGCATGTGGAACCCACCTACTAATCCACTGATCAATATTTAAACATATTGCCAGCTCGACAAGGTGTCGCATGTTCATCCAACAGTTTCTGCAGCTCCTTGTCTTCTGTTTCCTTTTGTGTACCACTTCTTGGTTTATCATCTAGCTCAAATTCACCTTTTTGAAACAACAACAACAAAAAAACTCCACAAAGAAAAGCCCCAGTTGGCCCCGAGGTTTGATCCCAGAACCTTCTTGCTGTGAGGTGACGGTGCTAACCACTGTCCACATTTATCAAAAGTGAAAAAAACTCTAAATGTCTAAGAAAGATGAAAGAATTTCATCATACAATACATTTTGTCTGCCACTGAAGATCATATGTTGATATGATATACACTACCATTTTTTTACTTCATTTTTGCCAAAAAAATTTTTTTTTTTGACATTCAGTATTCTTTGCTAACAAACAATAAATTCACATTTACCATTTGAGCACCTTGATTATCAAGAAAATATGTCATGTCTTTGATTCATCAAAGTAGCCTCCTCTAGCAGTTTTAACAACAGAGCAAATTGGAGGCATTCTTTCAACAAGGTTCATTAAATACTGCTCAGTAAGTTCATTGCAGCACTCCCGGAGCATTGCCCACAGGTCTGATGCACTAGTTGGCTGCTGCGCCTTGACTTTCTGACCACCAACTATCTCTATCAACTGTGGTGGCCAGGCCGTGAGTTTTGGTTTGTCTACTTTTTCTTTCATTTTCAAGTAGTTCAGACACAATCTAGAGGCGTGTTTAGGGTCATTGTCCTGTTGCATATATGTGAAGTTAAAATAAAATTTAATTTAGTTTAATTTAAATAAATAAAACAAAATAAAATAAAATAATGTGAAAGAATAGTAAAAACCTGTGGGGTGCACAAAACCTTTGACTGGTAGTGTATGTGTAAGTGGTCCAGCATGGATTTTTCCTTTAATTATGATACTGCAGGTATCAATAAACCAGACTGTATCATAAACTAAAATCAATACAAGAACCAAACAGTGATATAAAAGTTACACAGAAAAGCACAGTGACGGAGAGGAGGCACGCAGGTCCACTACACTGCCTTATCGGTTAGGAGAAAGCTCAGATGAAGTGCCGCTTGCTTCCTCGGGGTTCACCGGTTTCCTCCCACTGATGTGGAGTTTGCTGTAAAGTAACAGGATTGCGCAGATAGGCGAGCGGGAAAGGGCAATCAGTAGGCGGCACAGACAGACTATAGACTCCTCACTCGGGTTCAGAGGAACATGTGAAGACTTGCTGTGTCACTGAATTTCTCTCAGTCCAAACAAAATATCTGAAAAATGCCAATCCTTCACAACTGTAGGAGATAGGAAGTGTTCGTCGCGAGGAGACTCATGCTCTAGAGTTTCCACGCCCAGGTCTGAGCAGAGGAAGATGTTCAGGAGTTCTCGCGTTTTGAATAGAAGCAGCAGACTGAAGAACCTGTGGGGAGAGAGAGAGAGAGAAATCATATTTCCACGTGTGGAATGCGCAGAGAGGACAGCAGACAAGGACGCGTTGCTTCAGGTAAGAAATAGAATCTGTGGCTCTGCAGGCAAATTTAAGGCGCGCAAATATCGCCGACTTTTTTTTTTGTTTGATCTGTTTGATCTGCTTGATCTGTTTGATCTGTTTGATCTTTAGGATCAAGAGTCCGCGCGGTTCCGCTCTCGCTGTCACAGTGAAGAAATCACACCCTGTGTGTTATTCACTTACGGGAAAGTTCCTATAGCAGGAGTTTCTTGTACGCTGTTTGCACTCATGGACCTTTGAGTATAAAAATCTTGGATCCACTTATGATCTCCAGAACAGATCTGCTGAAATATCGAGAACGTCACGCAGACATGTAGCGTTATATTTATTTTGTCGGCGCTGTTAGAGAACCTTAAGCCTGAACTTTTCACCGCTCAGGATGGAGCCACTGACCCTTACAGTATTTAAACACATCAAGAAGTCAATCCAACTGTGGGCTCAGTATTTGTGTTACTATAATGTGCGCATGGTCAGTGTTGTGCAAAAATCTTAGGCGCATGCAGAGAAATGCTAGAAAGCAAAGAAGCCTTCAAAATATTAAAATTAAATGTTTTAACCAAAAAAAAAAAAAAAAACATTAAAGAGTAGAAAACAGTAATTAAATATACATAGTCCATATTTAGTGTTGCAATTTGCTTTGCTTTTTTTTTTTTAATGCATGAGTATCTCAGGGACAATAAATTGATAAGTTTTCCTGAGCATCTTAGAGAATCTGCAACAGTTCTTGAGACTTTGACTATCACACTTTCTTCTTCTTCTTCTTCTTCTTCTTCTTTGCATGCATGCAAATCCAAGCAGCCTTCCCTATTTATTTTATTTTTTA
>JAOVYU010000024.1:10293170-10311389 GCA_025674565.1 Synodontis membranacea
TCACATTAGAAAAATCACAAGGCACACCACCAAACAAAAATGTCACAAAAAGTATATTTATTGAAATATAATGAAATCCCCGTTGAACACAAATAGTTGAACACAACGCTAATACTGTAATGTAACGACGCACCCGAAAATCTTCCTCTCCAGTCTTCCTCTACTCTGATCCGCTCTCTTTTTCAAGGAATTAAGGAGTTGTACTGCCCTCTAGTGACAGGCAGAACTAACAGGCAGCCTTAGAATACCAATGAGGTGAATTAGATAATCTACCTAGTAAGCACATACGGTGAAATAATAAGTTATTCATCTACTTCCGGTTCGGCAAAATTTCACGAATATGTGAAGTCGTGAATACAGAAACGCTAATACGCGAGGTTTTATTGTATAATCTATAGTTAAATGTGTCCGTATACGAGGTGTAGTTAATAAATAATGAGGCTGATGCTGTAATTCACTTTTAATGAAGAAAACCTTTCATTTCAGTTATTTTCCCCTTCAATATAATCCCCTTGTTCAACTAAACATGCTGCATTCTGGTCTTCTACTGATCAAAGAAGTGCAGAAGGTCTTCTTCTGTTAGTTGTCCCAGAAGCTCAGTCTTTTTCTTCTTTACTTCTGGAACAGACTTGAAATGAGTTCCCTTGAGTGCAGACTTTATTTTGGGGGAAAGAAAAAGTTGCATGGCGCTAGATCAGGAGAATAGAGAGGGTGGTCAAGTACTGTGATGTGTTTCTGGGCCAGAAACTGCTTCTCTGAAAGTGCTGCGTGTGCTGGCCTGTTGTTCTGATGAAGAAGGAAACCATTTTCCCACAGCTGTGGCCTCTTTCTTCTGACCCTTTCTCACAAAGTTTGAGTAATAGTGTTGGTTCGCTGTTTTTTTTTTCCATCAGGATCCCTGTTTTCCTTAATTATGCCCTTAATGTCAAAGGAAACAATTAACATGGCTTTGAATTTGGAGTTGCTTTGTTGAGCTTTCTTTATCCGGTGGCCCGCGATTTTGTTGAGTGCTTTGATAGGGTTTTTTTTTTCTCAGAATCAAAACGATCCGGACTGCCCAGTCTCGTCATTTCATGGCCGCACCTCGTATCCTTCTGTGTCCTTATGTATTTTCATAAACAGTCTTTCTATTACTCTTTTCAAGTCGCAATAATTACAAATAATTTCTGTTAGTATATGTAGTTATTTACCACCAGCTGCAAACTAAAGTAAGGCGTTGCTTTTTTTGTGTGTAAGTGATAATGAGAATTAGCTGAGTACCGTAATACTGTACTGTACTGTTAAAAGGTGGGCAAGGTGTATTTTTGTCCATTGTCCTTCTGAGTACTCTTTACTTACAAGTGAAAAGCCAGACCTACAGTTTCTGACCCTACTTTCGCTTTGTGCATGTGCTGTGCTGCTAGAAATCCACCAACACGCCATGCAATGTTCATGACTCACGTGTAAAAACAAAAGTATTGTGGAGGTTCTGCTCTGCCAGTCCTACACACATCTTTAACACCAGCACTGTACAAGAGCTATTTACATTGCCAGGGAGACACTGATGTGATCCGGCACTCCCACACTGTTCTGGTCCGGCATTTAGCTTTAAGTTGTAATGAACGTATAGTAAAGGATGCATATGTATTGATTCTGCCGTTGCTGTGTTGGTATTAATTGATATCTTTAACTTTCACCAAGTATTAATACTTTTTAAAAAACACTATTTTTTTAATTTAAGAATTTAGTGAATTTCTGCATTTATGTTTTATTAAAGCATTTATTGAAGGGTTCATGCTTGAATATCTAACGGAGTTGTGTGCTTTCTCTAGTTTGAGATGTTCTAATTGGACATGAGGCCTGCTGGCCTGTGATTGTGTTGTACTCTCCGAACACCCAGTGCTTTTCCAATGTACTAAGCCGGAGCAACACATGTGGACAGGCCTCATGCAGACATATTAATTCTGAAAATAATCACCCCAGTAATGATTATAATCATGTTCTACTGTACCCCAAGGTAGCCAAACTACATATTCCAGATTTGTAGACCATCGAAAGTGATATAATTACACTTTCTCTTGCAGCTTCTGAATTGAATTAGTCCGGAGTAGTAAGTAGTCTAATGATAATTTCTTTCATGTTTGTCTCTTATTTTTACTTTCATAAATAAATAAATAAAAATTCTAACACCAAGTTCGCGCTAATAGGTGACATGGCTTGTGTTACTTGTAGTTTGGTTTGTGAGCATGTAGCAACCACAATTGTTGCCTCTTGTAGGCACGATGTATTTTTAGTTCCGATGAGAGCTGTAGTAGATGAATAATGCTTCTAAATCTAACTAATGAATCACAAGTTTATATTGATACGCTAAGCTGTGAAAATTGGTTCTTTGATTTGCATATTACATGTATACAAGTACCTCACACTAGCTTTGTGGCTTATTACCAATTCAAGCTATACTATATGGCCTCAAGTTTCTGGATACCTGACCAGTAACCCACATGTGCTTTCTGAACGTCCCATTCCAGATTAATCCCCCTTTGTTACAATAACCTCCACACTTCTGTTAAGGCTTTTCACTAGAGTGTGCCTCTGGGGATTTGTCCATTCCACTACAAGACTCAATTACGCAGGACCTGATTTGCACTGAGGTTTGGCATTCCAATTTATACAAAACGTGTTCCCTGGGCTTGAGATCATGGCTTTGAACAGGCTCTTTGAGTTCTTAACTCAAACTTAACACACCAACCTCCAACCATGTCTTTATGGACCTCACTTTGTGCACAGGGACATTGTCATTTGCTGACATAGGTTCGAGCTCCTTAGTTCCAGTGAAGGGAAATTGTGACGTATTTAATATGTACAGCATCCAGAGACATCCAATACAACTGTGTGCTTATATCTTTGAGGGAACAGTTTAGGAAAACCTACATATGGGTGTGATGGTCAGGTGTCCATGAAACAGTGACCACGTAGTATGACCGTTCTATGTACAAACACTGCAGAATCGTTCGAGCCAGACGTATCAATTTGTCACTTTACAGCATAGAATTGCATAGAATTTAGAGGGTTTTTTTGTGGCAAACAAACTAGAAAATGTTTTTTTCTAGGATTTACCTGTATTTGTATTCGTTGATCTTATCTTTAACCGTTACCCTGCTGATGAGAAGCTTCAGCTGAAGAAACTGTGTGGGGTTGGTATTCTTCGGGTGATGACAAGGGTTTGCATTTTGTCAAACATACTGCTTTTGTGCTACGGTCAAAAAGTTACATTGTTGGCCTTAAGAACTTTTTTTTTTTTTTTTTTTTTAAACCATTTTCTTGTTTGTTTTTGGTTCTCCAACATTCCTTCAGGCAAACTCCATACAGGATTTCCATACATTTCTTATCAGTTCTGACTGTGCATAGGTCAAACAACTAGAACTTTTGTTCTTGTTTGGAAGCCTAAACATGTTCATTCAAAGTAGCGCAACCGCAGTGCAGAATTTAACTGCTTTTAAAATAACATGTTATGATTTTGTAACTAGTGACCCTATGGATATTGCTGTTAGACTAAAAAAAAAAAAAAGTCTGTTGCCTAATCCAGTGGTTCTCTGACTGGGGTATGAGGACCTCCAGGGGACAGTGAAGTATAGCCATTGGGTCTGAGATTTAATTTTTAATTTTTTTGTTTGTTTGTTTGTTTAATTTAGTTCCAGCAGTAGAAATCAGTCCATCATCATTAATTATTGAGTTTGTAGCTATTAGACTGTTTGACTGGTCCCTTGAATTGAAATGCATATAAACCTCACTAACTCAAAAAGCCCCAAAACATGTAGCCTACAATTCTTCACTTAAAGTCAGTGATACAATTAAAGTGTTTTGCAACTGGAAATGGAACAAATAGAAAGCTCTTTGGCTGCAATAAGTAGACATATATTACTGGAATCATTTCAGTAATGTTAATACAAATTTGTGGGGTGTACACAGCAGTTAAAGTTAGAAGTTAAATACAGCAACAAAAATTCAGAACCCCTTGCCTAATGCACCTAATACGATGTAATGTATTTACTTCTCATATATGAACGGTAATGAGCAAGAAACTGCAAAGAGTGAATTGACTGCTCTCTGGACTTATGAGCTCATTCATAATAAATGTGCCAGTTTCCATACACTGTTAAATGAATACTTTGTTTTTTGTCCGCATGTTTGATAAGAGATTCTTTGACCCTAGGTTCAAATTTGTTCAGATTTTAATTAGTTTTGCACATTTTTTTCCATTTTCTAATGCAGGACTATAAAGACTTTGTACCCAATGAATTCTACGTCAAGAACACCACATGGGACGATGTGTGTATGTGGGATCCTTCTCTTACAAAAACACAAGTGAGTATAGCTACAGACTGGAGAAATAACAGCAGCCAGATATTTAAGTACATTATCTTATTTTGTTCTGTTTTTATTAATAGTCTCTTTTCATTTTTCTGTTTTTAGGACTACCGGTCAAAGCCATTCTGTTGTTCAGATTGCTCATTTTCTTCGAAGTTCTTTTCTGCTTATAAGAGCCACTTCCGTAATGTCCACAGCGAGGATTTTGAGAATCGGATCCTTCTTAACTGCCCGTATTGCACTTACAATGGGAACAAGAAGACCCTGGAGATGCACATCAGACTCTTTCACATACCCAACAATGCGGTACGCCCGAGGACTGGGGGCATCCAAGGGGCTATAGCTGGCCTGAAGGATGGTAATCGCCTGGACAAGCCTCGAGACAGTGTAGAGCAGGCAGTGTACTACTGTAAGAAATGCACTTATAGGGACCCACTATACAATGTGGTGCGTAAGCACATTTATCGGGAACACTTCCAACACGTTGCTGCTCCATATTTGGCCAAACCCGGCGAGAAGACAACGACTCCTAATGGATCAACAGCTGGTCCTGACACAGGCAAAGGTAGCGTTACAGATTCTAATAGCCCTGCAGGTGCTAGTAACAGTAACAGCTCAGCCATCCACTGTAAGCGCTGCCTTTTTGTGCCCCGTACTTATGAGGCACTAGTTCAGCATGTCATTGAGGACCATGAACGCATCGGTTACCAAGTTACTGCCATGATTGGCCACACAAATGTTGTCGTACCTCGTGCCAAGCCTGTTATTATGGTATCCCCTAAATCTCAAGAAGACAAAAGTGTACCTATTGCTGCACCAAGGGGCACTTTGGTGACTTCTGGGCTGCGGTCATTGTCTACACATCAGTTGGGTCGTATTGTAATTCCCAAAGGGAGCTTAAACTCCACTCGGCTCTTATCGGGTGTTAATTTGAAGTCGAGTACATTTGGCTTGAAGTCCGGCACTACTCAGGCAGTGTCCATTGGAGGACAGCAAGTGCGCATTGCTCTGCCAGGCAGTCCACATCTTTCGATGACCCAGCAATCTCAAACATCCAGACCTCAGCTTTCTTCTAATAGTCTACGCAGCCCAATTTCTGCATCAACATCTGCTTCTGTTCTGAAGATTCCACCACCGACCTCACGAATCCAGGCAGCTGCTGCTAGCGTGACATCTGCTGCTCCCAGGAAAGGCATCTCTGTCCTGGGCACATCTTACACTCAGAAATGGAAGATCTGCACAATCTGCAATGAGCTGTTTCCAGAAAATGTGTACAGTTCTCATTTTGAGAAAGAACACAAAGCTGAGAAGGTGCCAGCAGTGGCCAATTACATCATGAAGATCCACAACTTCACCAGTAAATGCTTATATTGCAACCGCTACCTGCCTAGTGATACACTTCTCAACCATATGCTAATCCATGGTTTATCATGTCCACACTGCAGGGCTACTTTCAATGATGTCGAGAAGATGGTGGTGCACATGCGAGGGTCACATCCCAACGAGTCCGTTGGGGTACGCACTGATTCCCCACTAACATTCGATCTCACCCTCCAACAGGGAAACCCCAAGAACGTCCAGCTGATTGTCACCACCTACAATATGCGGGATGCTCCTGAAGAGTCTGTGGCATTCCACGCCCAAAACAAATCTTCGCCTACCACACAGGGAAATAAGCCTCTAAGCCCACGCTTCCCAAAGATACCTACTGAGACCCCAGATGCAACGTTTGTTAAGAGTGGACCACAGACAGCTGTTCCCTATAAGAGAGATGTGGGCAAGACCCTTTGTCCACTCTGCTTCTCCATTTTGAAGGGTCCTATCTCTGATTCGCTTGCACACCACTTGAGGGAGAGACATCAAGTCATCCAGACAGTGCATCCAGTGGAGAAAAAGCTAACCTATAAGTGCATACATTGCCTTGGTGTCTACACCAGTAACATGACAGCCTCTACTATCACTTTGCATCTAGTGCACTGCCGGGGCGTCGGCAAAACTCAGAACGGACAGGACAGCAGGTCTTCTGCGACTTCTCGGCTTGTCAAGGCTCAGGGCGCTTCATTAAAGCGGGCCGGCTTTCAAAATGATGGTGAAATTGACCCAAAGAAACGCAAAGTAGGGCCAGAAGACTACACTCAGTCAGGTCCACTTTCCTTAGCTGAGCAAAAACAGGAGCCTGTTGTATTGGCCTTAAACCCAAAGGGCCATGAGAATGAGTCTTATGAGGCTCGCAAGGCTTTTCTCACCCAGTATTTTAACAGGCAGCCCTACCCCACTCGCCACGAAGTGGAAAAGCTTGCATCCAGTCTCTGGCTGTGGAAATCTGATGTCTCGAGCCATTTTGCAAATCGTAGAAGAAAGTGTGTCCGTGACTGTGAAAAACAGAAGGTTGGCGTTTTGCTTGGATTCAAAATGCACAATGTAATGCAGTTACAGCATGAGATGGTCTTTGACAGTGAGTGTTTCTTTGAAACAAACGAAAAGGAGCAAAAACGTCGGACATCTAGCGATTTCATAGGCAGGTCTGCCGGTGCGATTAGACGGCTTAAGCAACAAGCTATTACTAATGGTGATGTCCAGCAGCATGGGATGCCGGCTAGATCTACTGCCAATGTGTCGCCACATTCTAATGGTCAAAAGGCCACCCGAGGGTACAGTTGCAATGAGTCAGTCAAGACACTTTTAAAACCTGGGGGACTCCTAAATTCAGAGCCCATCCCTGTGGACTCGGACAGTGACGACGAGAGAGATCTCAAGGAAGCACAACAGCAAAAGGACTCCAAGCTGAGCGACCAGATATCTAGTGGGGTGAAAAGTGAAGAGAGTACAAGTGACTCTTACCCAGAGGATTCTCTCAGTGGTGAAAACGGTTATGGGTCATTAGACCAACTGCAAAAACGAGGAAGACCCGAAGAAGAGGGTCAGTCTGGACAATCTGCTACCTGCCTTGGCGAGCAACAGGTCTGATATTTAAATCCAGTTATTGAAAATGCAAATGCCTACAGTTCACGTTACATTTCCCAGACATCAACAGTGCTGCCTCACTTGAACTTGTGGACCACGCTAACAGGCAGCGAGATGTGATGATTTCGTAAACTTTCTGAAGCCATTTTAAAGGCAAAAAAGTCAGACTTTTGATAATTTAGAGACGAGTGTTAAGTTAGAATACTGAAATGGAGGCGAGAAGGAGCTTTTCCTCAGGCTAGGGAAAGATAACACTTAAAAATGCCTCAACCAGTAGAATGTTTTGCCTTTAGTTTGTTTCTTTGAAAGTTTCACAAAACACTTAATGTACATCTAGCCACCCTCATGTGGCCGAATGAGTGTTTATTAGAATTACAGGTATTCCTGAATTTCATGTAACCATATAGCTAGTGTATATTTGTACAGTCTTTTAGTTATGTCTAAGATGATGTTGGTGTATGTGTGCTCAGATTTGCTAATCATTTTGTGCTCACCCTAGATGGTCATATGTTATACATTGGTTCACTTAATGGATGTGGCTTTTGGTGGCTGTTCGACATGATTATTTTTAAACAAACTATAGCAGTTTGCTAAGTAATATATCTATATATCAAAAGCAAATAAAATAACCTCTTGCTTTTTATCTTTTCTGTTTATAACTGAAGTATTCCTCTCCTTTTTTTTTTTTTCTTTTTTTTTTTTGGGTGTTTGCCATGAATTACCATTTAGTCCACTGTAAGAGCAGTTTGCCCTGATACAATTGCTGTCCTGAGGTCAGAGCAAAGAGCAGTTTGAGTGTGACCTTCATTGCGTTTTTGTGCTTTGTGTTTTAATTGTGCCCAGTTTCAGCCTCTGCAGGACAGTGATCATGATTTCTTGCATCAATTTTATAGTCAAACCTTTTCTTTTTTTTTTTTTTGGATTGCTTCCACGAATGGACTCTGGATTCTGCCTCATAAAGAGCCTTCACCATCAACTTTGACTTTGTTGTCTGTGTGTTTTAGTTTGTGACCTGCAATTTATGTTTGTACGTTTTGTTTCGGTTTGTTTATTTCACTTAAAGCATTTCTGAATAATAAAGTGCTGTATTGTGCTTCTCACAGTGGCTCTAACCCTGCCCTCATTCTGCAATTCAACATCATGTTGGTCCTTTCCAGAACAAAAGCTAGTGGTGATGTCCAGCAGCATTAGGTGTCGGTTAGATCTACTGCAATCACTTCACCACACACTACTGAGTAGAGTTGCAGTGAGTCAGTCAAAACTGTTAGAAAACCTGGGGGCTCTGAGCCCATCTCTGGGGGCATGTCCATCATACCCTGCTTGCAAATGGGGTTCACCGTCTTGTTTATTTGACTCCAGCCAGCGGGTCTAAGGGGTAAATTGGATGTTAATGTTGAAAAATTTTGTACCTTGATATTTGTTTTCCATGCAGTTGGTTTTTAACTGGACCTGGACCTGATTTGTTCCACTTTTACGTAGGTACATCTCTATGAACCGTACAGAGGACAGTGCATGTCAATCAGACTGAGTGTGGTTTAGGGACGATATTTAATCAATGCAGATACCAGTGAATGAAACAAGGGCTAATGTTTAACATGGCCATGCATACAAAAGACATTTTTTGCCAAGGATGAAACACCAGTCAGTCAATAGAAATAAACAGAATTCATTTATTCACTTTCGATAACGGCTTTATTCTGGTCAGGTCAAAAAACCCAGGGCATGAGGTGCTAATACACCCTGTATACACTAAGTGCATGTTCGTGCATAAGGGCAATGTATCGTAACCAGTAGCACCTACTGGTGTGTTTTGGGGAGGTGGGAGAAGGCCATGTGAAACTCCACACGGGCAGTAACCCGAGCTCAGGATTGAAGCGGGGAGCCATGGCGCTGCGAGGTCGCCACACTACCTGCTGCGCTACCATGCCTTCTAAATTAAAACCTAGATTTAAAATGATTTATTTCTGTGTCTTTAATAATGATGTGCACATCAATAGTGTGAAATGAACATTTCATGGTTTTTAATCATTACGCTTTGGGGGGTATGTGTGTGTACGTACTGTATGTTATTTATAGTTGGGACTGTATACTCATGGCTTCTCTATCATGGTGAGAAAGGCCTCAAAATGGAGGGAAAGTCTGAGGATGTATCCCCTCCCCCTCCCGACTCTGTCGTAGTCTGAGAGAGAAAGGGAGTGTGTGTGCACGCGCGCGTGTGTGTGCGCGCGTGTGGAAGGAAAGGAGGCTCTGAGAGGCCCGGCTGGCTGATGGAGGCCCTTGCAGTGTTGTCTGCAGAGCAGCACTGACATGGGGGAGGGGAGGCAGGAAGCAGGCGTCAGTAAATACTCTATACTGCCTCCTGTTGTCGAAAAGGAAAACTTCCTGCAGTGGCGGGGTGAGGATACTGTGAGCACAGTTTCTGTCAGTGTCTCGTTAATCAGTTTGAGTTTTAGCATCATACACCCCATTAGGTTCCTGCAGCGCTCCAGAGCAAAGCTTAGTCAGTGGTGCCTAATCAAGCTCCTATAAACGGTATCGTCAGCTATGAAAAAAAAAAGAGTAGTTAATTCAGGATAAGTAAAACCAACGTGAGGGTAAATGTTCCAAATTATTTCCGAGCTCAGTGATGTAAAACTGTGGAGAAGAAAAAAGACGAAGAGGTCAGCCGCTAACTAGAGCTAGCCAGTACATCGAAAAATTACAGGGGAAAAAAAAAAAAACTTGAAAGGCAAACATGAAAGGTTTGTGTAGTGCTTACTTGAGTGCTAGCACACCCTTTTGATATAATTAGAGCTGATTTAATTCACAGCCCCTGATTAATGAATGTGTCTCGTACAGCACGGGCATCAGCTGGAGTGGTAACAGGCAGTGTGAAATGCAGAAGTGGCTAATTACAAAGCATAACCGTTAATAAGCAGAAGAACTGACCGTGGGGAGGGGGGGGGGGAGCGGTGTAAAAAGTTGAGGGTGAGCTAGATGAGTATGGGCTTCTAGGGCTGACAATTGTACAAGGGGAAGTTCTGAGGGGGCTTGGATTCCCAGACCTGTCTTGCAAATGACTGGTCACAAGAGACAGAGACAGATATCAATTGTCCTGACCCGAGTGTACTTGTAGGTGTCTGGCTGTCTGCCGTGTTGTCAAATTGTAGCTGTCCTTCTCGTGGCAATGTGTGAAACTGTGGGAACCCCAGGCACAGCATGGGGGGAAAAAAATAAAATCTTGTTTGTGCCATGACATTTCTAAAAGTCGCTCTACTTCACTGTGTTTGGAAACAGAATCACATTCTCTTTCGCCTGGTATGTAATTAATTAACTGTGTACAACCTTAAAATCCTGAGTTTGTGCTGTAATTCTGAAAAGAGTCTTCTGAGGATACTGACCTTTTTCGTTGATGCCATACAATACCCTATAATTGCCAAATAATTCCTTGAAACAGTCGGTTTCCGGTTCACAGTGAGTATTTATATTTTGTCTTCATCTTAAACATCTTTAGGCATGTTTGCTCTATTTGTCTTGGGTGTGATGGTGCTGGGAAATGATGAACGTGATCCAGTTTCTCTTAGCTACCTCTTCTAGCATTCTCATTTAATAGTTCTTAAGGGTATATTTTATTTATTTATTTATTATTTTTTTAAATGCCCTAAGCATTTTGTCTTAACCAAATTCTGTGGAAAGCTCACATGGAATGAATGTTAGTGTGTGCTAATTGACGAAACTGTACCATGGTTAGTTCCTGACTTAATTATTATGGTTAATTTATTACTGAGCATTATTATTATTTTTTCTTTTATTAACTGGCATCAGTGGGATTATGTCCATATAGTCATTGCTAAATCTGTTGCGGAATGTAAAGTAATGGAATCTGACCATGACGTTTGAAAATAAATGAACAAATAAAATCTCAGTTGAATTTTCCATCCTTCTTACGGAGCCCAGGAATGTCAGTAGATAGAACGATGTACAGATGTATTCAAATTCTTGCCTAAAACGATGTTTGCCATATGAAAAGTAGTATGCATACCAAGTAATGCTTTTTTTTTTTTTTCTTCATTGAATTTGTCTTCCTTAGTAATTTGCATCCCAGAATTTTTTTTGTTCATTTTTGTAGTTACTTGTACTGTACCTGTATTCATGTTTTAAAGGTTGTACAATTTTATAATGCTTTCAAGCAAGCAAAAATCATGTGGCTAAACCAGGGAGTCAAAAATCTAACCGAAGGATACAATAAATGAATGATTTATTTATATTTAGTAATAACTTTATTATGGTCGGGGTCATGGACGATCTGGAGCTTTTTTTCCAGGAACACATGGCAGGAATACTCCCTGGATGACAGGGCTCTGTGCAAGTGTGTACACACACATTCACACACACACTTTTGCACCTAGGGGCCAGTCCTTCTACTGGCATTTTTTTTGTACAGTGGGAGTGAACTGGAGAACCGGGAGGAAGCCAACACAGATACAGGGAGAACATGTGAAAAGCCAAACCATGGATCCTGAAGCTGTGCAGCACCAACACCACACCTTTTACACATGAACACCACGCACATATGTACTTTTTTTGACCATCGTATTTCACTCTTTGCTGTTATAGTAATCTCTCTTCTTATAGGACTTTCCAATAGATTTTGGAGCACTACTGTTGGGATTTGCCCATTCATCTACAAGAGTATTATCAATTTCAGGCACTGATGGCGAGGAGGCCTGGGGCACAATCCGGTGTTCCAGTTCATCCCAGTTCAAGGTATTCATTCAGTTGGGTCGAGGTCAGGGCTCTGTACACACCAGCCTATTTCTTACACATCAACCTTGATAAAACACATCTCCGCGGATGTCGCCTTGTGCATGGGAATATTGTCATGCTTGACAGTTTGAGACTCTTATTTCCAGTGAAGGAAAATTGTAACGTTGATTGTAATTGTAAATTGTAATGCTACAACATACAAAGACAAATATTTATTTATTTATTTATTTTGCAATTATTTTTTTCCAGTTTTGTGACAACAGTTTGGGGAAGAACCATATGTTGGTTTTTCATTGACAGGGACTGGGAAACTGGTCAGAATTGAACGAAAGGTGGATGGCCCAAAATATAGGGAAATTCTTGAGGGAAACCTGTTTGAGTCTCCCAGAGATTTAAGACAGGGATGGAGGTTCACCGTCCAGCAGGACAATGACCCAAAACAACACCCCAGTGGTTTAAAGAGCAACAGGTAAATGTCCTGAAATGGTCCAGTCAAAGCCCAGACCTCAATCCAATTGAGAATCTCTGGTAGGATTTAAAGTTTGTTGTACACAAGCAGCACCCATCCAACTTGAAGGAGCTGGAGCTAGAAAAATAGTATAGTAATATGCACTAAAAATAGTGTCTAGATGTGCCAAGCTTGCAGGAGATGTACCTGAAGAGACTTGTCGCTGTAATTGCTGCAGAAGGTGGCTGTACAAAGTATTGACTCTGGGAGGGGGTGAATAGTTATGCACGCTCAGGTTTTTTTTTTTTTTTTGGTCTTATTTCTTGTTTGTTTCACGACATATATATATATATATTAAAAAAAATCATCTGCATCTGAAAATTGGTATTTGTGTTGTGTAAATTAAAAGATACAAGCCCCCCAAAATCCCTTTTAAAATCCAGGTTGTAAGGGAACAAGATAGAGAGAATGCCAAGGGGATGAATATCCCTATGCAAGGCACTGTACAACAGAAACCAACAAGCTGCTGGTTGGGCAATGCGTTTGGTTATTACCACGCACACTAACTAATAAGAATGTTATTGGATTGACAAGCTCGTCTGCATTGATAATGGAAGCCTAACCGATGTAAACCGATGTAAAACCCTTATCAAGGCAGTATCTAATCCAAGTGTACAGCTAAGAAATTAGGAGTCCTTAATCATGCACCCAGCAGTGACTCTCCATCTGTGCTGCAATTTTATCAATGTCACAGAGTCTTAACAAATGTGCCACTGCTCTCCAGCAAATAATGAAAGAATGAGACATACACTCAGGGGTTCAGATGCAGAACTGTATTTTCATTCATCTTCAGTAACCACCTGTATGCTGATCAGGGTAGCGGTGGATCCGGTGGTTCCAGGAACATTGGGCGCAAGGCTAAAATGCGGAACGCGATCTTTATTTTACAGTCTTTTTGGTAAATCGTAGATACCACAAACCTTCGGAGACCTTCTTATATAACCAGTTGATTTCAGTGGGGCAAAAGAAACTGAATAATGAACATCATCTTATATTCAGTTTGGTTGCATTGCAAATGCATTGCCATTGCCTGAAGTCGTTGACCCACTGACATCCTCGGAGACTGGCTATCTGTCCATGTGATGTTCCTTCAGGCTTGTATGGTGTAGCTAGTTCTCGATTTCTATTTGTTTTTTTGTTTTTCGAGTGTTCAGAGTGTAGTCAGTGTCGATACTCGGAATACAATCGAATTCAGCATGTAAATGCACCTTCTTGTGCTGATTGTGTAGATGTCGATGGTCCGCAGTCTGGGTGTCATGGAAACCACAGTTTTTCCACTGAGGAGGGTGTTTTTGACAGCTGCCAGGAGGTGAAGGGAAAAATTACAAAAAACGGACTTAAAATAGCTGAATCCACCTTTCAGCCTGCAGTTAGTAGGGTTCTGGTCAAGGGATTGCTTAGCCAACATTGCCCTGCAAAATGCCCTAGTGCTTGCAGGAGATTTCCACGTTTTTGCTTTGCTGCAAGGATAAGTGCTTCAGATTGCTGTTAGGTATTTGTGCTCCGGTTTCCTTCCGTAGGCCAAAGACATGCAGATTAGGTCAGCCGGCCACTAATCGCCGATAGAGTATGAGAAGCAGTTCCTCTCTGTGTTAGCCTTGCAAAAGTTTGGCGACCCGTCCAGGCTGTACAGTACCCTGCCTCTTGCCCATTAGTTGGCTCCAGCTTCCCCTGTGACCCCCGCAATGGATACACGACATGGAAAATGCATGGATGTTAGGATAGTGATGTTTGAAAAAATCTGAGATATTTTGTAAGTGGCTTGGCTTTTGACTGGTGCTCATCTGGAAGAGCAAAAGATCCTCTTGTTTTTGGATTCCTTGCTTTTTTAGTGATGGGATTGTTTACTCCTTCTAACATATGGGTCACTTAACGTACAATATAACGGGGACCAGTGTCTACATGTATAGTATCTGGAGTATCTGACTCAACGTTTAGAGATGTTTCTGTGGACTGTTTGTTGCACTATTCTGGTGAGTTTTGCCCAAATGATCATTTCCTCAAAAATGCATCAGTAGGTTGGACAAAGCCTTTAAAACGGTCTCAAAGGCAAAAAAAAACAAGGAAAAAAAGCATTTCGAAACAAGGATGCCTACCTGAATATACTGCTTATTGATGCAATTAAATTATTATCCTTCAACCGTATTGATTGCGTCTAAGCAATAACCTTCCTCCCAGATGACTTCTTATGCCACGTTTATAGTCCCATTCAAGATAATAACCCACTGCCATAAAGTGCACGAACACTAATGTAGGACCAATGATAATGTAACGTCTCTCAGGAAGCAGTCTCTGAAAATCACAAGACTGTTTTTTCTGACCATTAGATGGCAATAGTATACCTTGAGACGATCTCGCTTTGGGCTCAGTTTATGTTCGGCTTGTATCGGTGTGTGGGAGTAGGAGTGTGTTGTGATAGTCGGTTTAACAAAATGAAAGGTCAGAGGGAAAGGAGTGTTGCATTCTGGTGCTCAGGTAACCTACGCAGTGGCAGCCTGGTTTACAGCACGCTTGTTGATTTTTCCACTGAGTGGGGTTGAGCAAATATGTTACAGGTTACAAACCATTTATTACAGCACAGCCGTAAAAATAAAAGGATAAAAAAACAAAAAATTCCACAGGTTTGTGGACATGGACATTTCAGGCTAGTTGGAGTGAATGGGAAATATGCTTAACGTTCCATGGCTATGTAGAGCTATCAGTGTTAAAGGGGCCATTTGGAAAGTTATCGAAACATTTATATTCAAAGATTCTGAAAAATTTTCTGAAAGAATTTTCTGAAAAATAAAGCATGATCACGGAATGGATAGTTTGTTTGTTTCAGGCTTTCGTTTGCATTTTTTTTTTTTTTTTTTTTTTTTTTTAAACAGACCACAAACAGGCTCGGCTTCATCCGCAGCAAGGATCTGCCTCTTCTTATTTTAAAGGTAAGAAATACAGATGGATGACAAATTAAACACAAAGCATGGCACATCCTTTATTGCTGTGGGGGAATTTCCTGGTGTGCATGGTGTGAGTCCATTGGCTCGCTGAGTGGTCTGATATAGATAAAAAAAATATATATATATTATTAAGCACACACTATGACCTCTGCAGTCAGATCTCAACCCAACTGAATACCAACAGGAGATTTCGAACCAACAGTTTAGACAGCACTCTTCACTACAATCGTGATCCGCTAGCTGAGAAAATATCTTTCGGAAGATTTGCATTCACCCCTCCTGTATATCTCCAGAGACTGCAGAATCAACATCAAGACAATGGAGCTCTTCTGGCATGGTTTATAACCTTACTAAGAGACTGGGGTTTTTTTTTTTTTTTTGCTTTGTTTTTTTTATTTTATTTTATTTTATTTTATTTGTCTCTTTTTTTTTTGTACGTTTGTCGGTAGGGAACGTTGTCACTTTGTGATTTGCCTTAAATTCTAAAATGATGCTTTAATATTTAATAAACCGTACCTACCTGGAGTCATGGTACAATGTTTTGATGCATTAGGGCTCTTTCTTTAAAGAGTTTTCTGATGGATTTTCACGAAACAATTAAATTGCACTCTTTGGGCACAAATATATCCACTTCCAGTGATGTTGCAAGAAAGGCGGAACGTTGCCGCAATCAGCAGTGATGAATAATGCTGTCGTTCGCTGTAGCTATGGAGTGGAATTACTTTATATTCCTCTTCTACAACATCAGACCTGCTTTTATTGGTGCGCTCCTCTGCTGTAATTGGCACAAAGCTCTAATGGCCCTTGCGTCAGATCGAACATACAGTACAATGGTGCCAGAGCTAGATGAATCACATGCTCTGCATATGACAAGATGCTATAGATTATGCAAGGGGACACAGTGGGGTACTGAACACCGAACAGTTGGGACTTTCTCCCCTCACTTCCTGCTCTGGTCACTCGCCATAAGAGCAATCTGTGCCCTTTTTTGTTTTTCCATCTCTTGCATCATCGTGTTCTCTCTCAATAGACTCTTTATCATGGAGGAAACTATTTATCATGACTTAATAATCTGGTAATCTGTTTCGTTTTAGTGTAACTCTCTTGAAATGTCAGAAGTTTATTACCCCAGTCGATATGAATTTTATATGAAATCTTTTTATGCGAAAGAACGAAGCTGGTCATCAGGCAAAGCTGATTAGAAAGGCTCAGTATATGGATTGGTTAACCTGTGAGCTGACTAGAAAGCCTAAACTCCGCCATTAGTTTATTACATCCCCTCTCTGTCATTTTCTTCCTCTTCCCCTTCCTCTCCTCACTCTGTTCATTCCGAACACTTAGACTCTCAACACGACTCCCAGCCATGCTGACTCTTTATTCTTCACATAATAAGAGCTCAAGGTTGGAGGACTGGATGGCAAAAGCCTACACATGAAAGCAATTGACAGAGTCCACAGTGAGGAATGTGTGACGGCCATTCCTGCATGTGTATATGTGTTCTATGGATTTGAGTGCTCTCTCACACTGTTTTACGGCGTTTGCTCATGAATACACTTCAGCCTTACTCTAAAAGCCAACTGACGAGCGTCCTAAAATTTGCAATCATTCTTTTGCAGTTACGTGTCTCGTCATCCTTTGCTGTTCTCAGCGATTAGGAAATTGCATATTGAATATGATGTTCTCAGGCATATGCAGTATGATGCGTGTGTAATATCTGAAACTCAATAATCTTGTTCCTTATTAGATGCTGTGAAAAAATAAAAATAGCAGCATACCCTTTTCAGAAAAACCTGCATAGGAGAAAGATGTCATCTCTGACCCAGTTTATTGTTCCCCTGCATGTCATTTTATTAATAACCTCTAAAAAAAAAAAAAATCTGGGGGAAAGACTGCTTTGGGCCACTGGTCTTGATACCCACAGAAATATATACATTATATTTGCAGTGATGAGATGCAAGTTTATTTTCTCCATACATGAAAGACAAGACTTCAATTTCTCAACAATAAACTGGTTGCCCGCTCACTTGATTTGCTCTAATGCTACGCGGATTGAAGGTCACGGTGTGTGAAAAGATGATTTTATTTAAGGCTTATGGGACAGACAGTAATCTCAGAATCCGAATTCAGAAAACGTCGTTAAACACGATCTAAACATCTAAGCATGTCAGACAGATTTGGAACGATTTACTATTTGGAAAATGGAGGATTATTTAGCATGGAGAACGCAATGGATGTATTTGGAAGTCTTTGACTTGACTTGTGACAATTAAATACAAAAATCAGAATTTTAATATTGTTATTTAAAATATGTAAGTATTACCCTATCAGAAATTGACTTTAAGTAAAATTTCATTTTCTGGTTTGCAAAAAAAAAAAATCTGTCTGTAATCTGAAACTGAATTTTACACTTAAGAGCAATGCTTGACATAAATCTGAGAGAGTATGTGCCCCCCTCTTTTATCCCCTCTCTTAATATAGGGGAAAAAAATAAAGTTTATAAAGTTTGAATTGGACAAGGGTCTCTGTGTTTAAAGTTTTTACCTGTAAATTAAGGATAATCTAAAAATGTTACCCTATAGGTAGACGGAATGCTTGGTTTTTTCTTTTTGGTTGTTTTGTTTTTTTTATACACACTGTAATACCTCGTGCATTCGCGGGGTTAGGTTCCAGACCCCGGCGCAGATGTGTGAAAATCGCGAATGTTTGGTGGAG